>JAACJT020000124.1:0-21791 GCA_009936485.2 Gymnarchus niloticus | reverse complement strand
GGGCCGGCGTATTACAGCTCCATCCCCTGCCACCAGCTGGAAGTTCCTAAGTGAGGGCAGGGGTGGGGGAAGGAGGAGGCGGAGATGCTTTTCTGATGAGGCCTCTGTTTGGGGTGGGGGGGGGGCAGGCGGTAATGAAGCTGCCCCGCCCGATGCAATCCGAGTCGCATCAACACCACGGAGCACCCGTGACGCCAAGAACCGCAATGCTAAGAACCTACCACCAGGGGGCGCTGATGTGCTCCGGCGTGTTGATAAATAGATGATACCATCAAAAAAAAAAAAAAAAACTTGAATGAAACAAAAAAATCCTTGGTTGCTTTCCGGAAATGAGGGAGACATCTAAGGATCTAAGGAGAGCTGAGTGGAGATGTGCAGTCCATGCATCTGTGCTCGTAACCCCATTGATTACCCTGCAGGGTGGGTGGAGGTCCAACGGTACCAGCGTGTTCTTTCACGGCCACCACGTGTCACAGAACTGCTGCCGTCTCGCCCACCGTCCAGCACCTGAGAGTTTGGCGGGAGACCACAGTCAATGAATATTCACAATTAATGGATGGGGGTAGAACCAGGGTGCTGCAGCGGGAAGAGGGCTGCCATGTTTGGCACAAACCAAATAGTTGATATGAGTTTTGCCATCAGAAAAAGCCTAACGTCACTTATTTTGTGAGAGGGAGAGTCGGGGGGGGGGTTGCTTCAATAACGGCTGTGTCAAGCGACAGATGGGTCTTTCTATGCAGGGGGGTCCAGTGTCAAACTGCCAGAAGTGAAAATGAACACAGATCAGTGAATTCAGAATGAAAGCGTGAGAATAAAAACACACAGGATAACCAGAAGGAAATCAAATTAAAAGTGCAGTCTTCACTGATCTGCAAGGACACACCTCCAACAGAAACCCATGGGTCCGACAGGATGATGACAGTGATGTCATTCCTGCAGAATGGAGGCTGGCACCCTTGGGCTGTTTCTGCAGGCAAACGGAGGAGTTATCTTTGTCTCTTCGCTTGCTCCCGCCCCCGAAGTGGCATTAACGTGGAACAGACGATGCTCCCAGTGTGTGCCCGGCCCAAGGAACCCGGCTCCTGGCCCACTTGTCCAGAAAGAACTCGAAGAATGGGCTTAGCGAGTCTGAGCAGGCGCGAGTCAGAGTGGGTGCGAGTCAGAGCGAGCATGTGTCCCGTGGTGGATTAACGAGGGATTGTGTGACGAAGTGCGGGTCCATGGGATTCAGTATGAGTCAGTCACCTCAGACCGTGACAGCCCCTCTCTCCACCACCAGTGCAGCACACACCCTGAAGTCCCTCCGATACAAGCTAAAGCCAAGCTCCCAGCATAGCATGAGAACCTGCAGAGATGAATGGCTATGATGTTTCTGGGACTGTCTGAGGTTAACAAGAGGCACAATTAACATGTGTGCCAGGATATCAGATCTTTGGACGGGCAGAAAAGGCAGAACCCTGATGATGTCAGAACCCACCCATGACATGGCGGATCAGCGCAGGACGCAAGGGGGCTGGTGCTGAGAGGTCATCGGGGCCGGTGTGGGGGCGGGGCATTAGCGGCTGCAGCATGAGACTTTGGGTGGAGCCGACCGATCTGCCCCCACCACGTCTGCAAAGCACAGTGGAACGGGAAGTGGCGAGAGAGCGTAACTGTGACTCCGCCTTCTCTGATGCGATTGTAACATTGTAGGCTGCATTAATGCTGAGCACACAGCACGCGGCTTAGTGCAGATCCACAAGTGACCACAGGGGGCAGTGAGCACATTTTACGTTTCAAACCTAGGATGAAAATTACAACTGAAGAAAGTAACAAGGTGAGAAGATCACAGTGGGAAGGCATCCAGGAGCTGGCAGAGACATTCAGCTGGGAACCAGCGGCTTATTTACTCCTCCTACTCTGTTCTGTGGGCAGCACCCTTCACATCGCTGACGCTCAAGCCGATGTCTCAGCTTACAGTCCGTCAATGACCCTGCACTCCACCGCTCCCGTGACCCGACCCAGCCCAGCCCAGCTCAGCTCAGAGAGCTTCACCAGCTCACGTGTGCTGTCCCTAAGAGAACCAGAATTCCCGCTGACACTCGGCCTCACCAACGTCTAGCCGATGCCAGCAGAGATCTGTCCCACGGGGGATAGGGGAGAGCCGATAACAACAGAATGGGAACAAATAAAAAACAGACTGGTGAGAGCTGCTGGAGAGGCAGAAAACCCAACCCCGCATGGTTTTACAAAATAGGCAAAACATTTTTATTAGATCCATTTCACCCTCAAAGATATGCCATCAGATATGCTGGCATACCTAAAATGCCATGTGGCATTTTAGGTATGCTGTGAGCTTAAATCAAAATTCAGATATCTTGCCGGGGGCTTCTGACCTTTCCCATCTTTTCTTATACCTGTGGTTGTAGCTCATTTGTGTTCCAGCTGTCTGACCACCCATGACCAGAGGGTGGCGCACATATTAATAAATACACCTTTTATGTCACTGCTGCGGATGGCTCAGGATGCCTCAAAGGAACCATACCAGCCAGCTTTATGGTGTTTATATCAATTTTTTTTTTCAGTCAAACGATTTTTTTATTTGTGCTCCTTAATGACACTTGAGACATTTTCGTGGGTGAATTCTGAATCTGTTCATCAAATTCTTTTAGTCACTAAGTACATCACTGAAAATGTTCTAATAAAATACATTTGAAACAGCGTGTATCCCCAATTAATAAGACAGCAAATCTGCAGACAGCAAGCAAGGTAATCTGAGCTGAGAAAATTCCTTTAAAATTAGCTGCTGCTCTCTGGCATGTTATAAGTGACTGTACTCCCCCCTCCCCCCCAAGTCTGAATGCAGCACATATATCTGACTGCACCCAAGAGAGTAAGAGGGGCTGTGACTGCATTGGTGCTCAATGACCTCCACACTTAATTTCTGAAGAGTAAACATGGAGCCTGAGCTTGCCCAGCATTGACTCCTCGGATCGAAAAGAGATAGAGACTGTAGGCTAAAATTAAGCAGGCAGAAATGAGGAAGGGCTCTTGAAATAGAAAGTGTCACAACAAAACCATATAATCGAGAAAAATAAGAAATATCTTACACTGGATTCACTTGAGTCTCACCCGTCACAATGAAAAATAATCTAATGACGTAGCTGGTCAGTTAGACGTTATAAGGAAATGTACAGCTGCAAGCAGATTTTTAAAAAATCTTCTCGGCATTTATGTCAGAAAAATGTATAAATGCCACTGCAATATTTACCTTGCAAAACTCTAAAACTGCTTCAAAAGCATCCGGCATTGCACAACAGTAAAGAGATTTAATTTCATTATTAATCAGCAATGCTTCTGCTCACAATCTTTTACAGGCCAGCTAATAAATACACCAAACTGACAAAGACTGGGCATCTCAGGCACAAAAAATACAGCCTTTAAATCACCAAAAATATTTCATTTTACACATTAGAATATGACAGAATCGAGCTCCAAAATAATAATCGGCAGCAGTTTCATTTCAGGTTAAACATATCCATCCATTCATCGACCCACGTTCTCTAAAGGCTTATCCAGCGCATGTTCTCTGTGACCTCTAGTATTTACACGCAAAACACGGAGTTGCTGATGGATGACACCCATACATCCAACTTGGATCCCAACCAGTTATTATTGTAAAAGACTGTAACAGCTAAGCACAAATTCGTTTGAAACTGCGCCCAGTTAGATTAATTATAGCTTTCACAAAAATGCCCTTTATGTGCTGTCCTCGCAGTAACACCCACCGGTTTACACCAACATGACGGCAAATTGTTAAATTACGCTCTGCTGCCCTCTCGTGGCCAGTTCATGGAACATGAAGTATTAACAGCTCTACACACCCGACAAAGCCATGTTTTGAAAAATATATTAAAATGGCGTTCTATAATATATTTGAATTGCTTGCTGAGGAAATATGATTTAATGAATATAAAAGTATTCAAAAAACTGGACACGTCATCCAAAAAAAATCATCAGCCTATGCTGTACTTCCATATAATACCTTAATTGCATTTCATAACAATAGCAGATGGAGCCTGGCCAATTTTGAGGTGTATTCACACCAGCAGTTTGTCTGGTATAGTGCAGAAGGCTTGCTGCAGCTTGTTGGATAGCGGAAAAGTAAACCTTGGTATTTTGTCACCATCAGATAACTCATCAAAGGCATGCTAACGCTGATGAAAAGCAGGGAGTGGCTCTAGCAGCAAGGTAATGAGGTCAAAGAGCACTTAGATTATACAGAGCCTCTCAAATGAGGCGACCAGCAGAGTACATCCGGTGCTGTTTTGGATCCAGTATCTGGGCTCACAGAGTTTGACACTTGTCCAAACAAGGAAATGACATCTATTATACATTGCAAGGACGTATTCTCAGTCCTTCGTTCTCATTTTTCGGTTCTACTCGCTTATCCTGGTCAGAGCCGCACAAAACACTTCCAACAAAAATTAAATAATCGCGTGGTTGCATCTCCAAGATGGGCTGTTTAAAAAGGGATCACTTAAGTGTCTTAAAAATATATATATTCATTATTCCCCGTAACAAAATCGGATCAAACTGTAATAACTCTTTTTAACCACGGAGGGGCAGTTAAGAGCCGGCAGCGAGCGCTCACGACTCGTGTGCGGACGCAACAGCTTGTATTTTTAACAAAATTCACTTTGTTATCAGATTGATGTAATGGGGAGGTTGACAGCATCGCCGAAATGTCAGAACATGTGCTGCCTGGTGCTGCAACGGGCATTTCACCTTCACTTCTGCACTTTATCATGAATAATGAGAGCAGTGTGTAATGTGTGTGTCGGAAAGAGCATGCTCCTTCATGCCCACGGTTCTCATTTCTCGTCATTCTGCTTCTAGCTTATGTTACAACAACCTAAGCCCTCATATCTCACCAGACAATCGCATGCCGTTTGAAGGCTCTCTTAGTGATGCAATGCCCCGCCCATCGAATATCTGAAGGTTAACTATAAGTAACGCCGATAAATGCAAAATTCAATTTAAGATGCAACATCCACCAGTTAGAAAATATTATTATTAGACTCGATATTTAAGAGGCTCGCCTGTACGCTTTATATTACATGCATCCAAAATGTCACTTGTTACAGTGCGAATGCTTTGCAAAACGCAACTCTGGAGATAAATTTTATCCTAAAGATAATTTCACGACATGGCTGGAGCTGGGATATAGATATGTCTAGTTTTCCCCTAATCAGCTAGCAACAGTGAGCGCCTTCTGATCTATATTTAGCAAGACATCCATTGTGAGTTCACAGAGCAGGTGAGATATGCTTGGGCTGAAAAATATTTCTCCTCAGAGGCACATCGCCTCTTCGAAGCCAGGGCTGAACTAGCAGCAGTGCTTACCCCAATCGTCATGTGCATGGGGCATTAGAGCTCAAATGCTCCAGAAGCCCGTACTGGGTTCCCCACATGCTGGACCAAAAGCCAAAATATCCCTCATCCGATTGCAATGATACGCTGCCTTTCGCATGGAAATGAACGGTGCGGGCATTGTTTGTGGGGGACGTGCCATGCTCAGCATTTAATCCACTCTACATACCATCAGTGGGTGACAAAGTCTTCTGGCATGTTCAGTAGTGATGGGACAAATGGGCTTCAAAACCCATGGTGGAACGGAACTTCCATTGATTGGTAGTTCAGGATACTCCCACACACTATGGATTATGAGGCCTCATTTGTCCTATCTCTAATGTCCAGACATGTTAATTTTTTACCTGAAGTGATCAAATGTGTGGCACAGTCCTAAATTAAATGGTTTTAAATATGACTTGTCGTTTTAGATCTTCATGTGACTTTACAGCTGTTGACACAGTACCACAGGCCTCGTGCCGCTTTTATTTATTGTATCCATTTTGATAGAGTTTAGACATGTTGAAATGATTTCGCATAAATTTAAGGCCATCCACTAACTTTCAAAACCCAAAGCTTGCAGCGAGAAGCACAGTACATCACAAAATGTACACTTGTGTAGTGATGAATACTCAAGAGACCTGATCCAAATGCAAAGCTTGGCTTTTATTGTCGGAGGGGTGGCGTGAAGACAGGAGCAATGGGGCAGGCGGGGCTGGAAAAACTCAGGTAATTAGCCAGAAACACAATCCACAATCCATTAATCAAAAAACCAGTCCACGGGTCCAAAACCCAGTAATGCAAAAACAACCAGGCAACCAGATCCAAATGGCAATACACAAACTCATTTGTCGAATGGGGGGAACACAGGGTCATACACTGGCACACTTTAGCTGACACGGTAACATGCTCAATAAGGGCAGAACACTCGGGAAACTGGGTTCTTATAGAGCTCACATAATACGTTTCTTGTGTTACGGTGCCAGAACAGGACCTGGGGGGGCATGTCTGCCTGGTGCTTGGCATCGCACGTGTTGAGTCTTCATAAAAAAATGTAAATGCTATCATTCCATAACTTTTGGAAAGGTGCATGAGAAAGATATATAAATGACAAGATTTTGAAAACCTGACAAATGACTTTTGGGAATGGCGTTTGTTTATGGGAATAATTATCGCCTGCTGTCAGACTCTCCAGCGAGCAAAACAGCAGCGGTTTCCACGCCTGGTGCTTGGCGAAGAAGGGCTTTTAAACTGTACAGGAGCTGCGTTATGACGTTTCCATGCACTTATCCATTTATTTGCTTAAGTAAATATACAGAATCATCAGACATGAACGTACTATCCCATGTTATAGTGACCTCCCTGCTGTCAAAACACAAAACTATTTGCTCAAGGCTATACTCTAAATATAGATACATAAAGTGACATGGAAGAAAACGTCTCTGCCGTACTGTTTTGCATTACGCTACATTGTGCAAATAATTAGTTCTGTACAGCGCCGTTTTTCAATTTTGCCTTATATGATTTTACATTTTAATAAGCATGCATTATTAATATCATAAGGTATAATATGAATTTATGAGTTTTTTGCAGTTGAAAATGAGCTTTGCCTCAATAAACCACCGGTGCATCCTAAGAGGTGACACTTGTATTTTTATGGAGCATTATGTGCCATTACATTAAAATTGCAGGCCGTGTTCATGGGTCTCTTAGTGCAGGCGGAACTACCAGAGAAAACTGACATACAGCAAGTAATTAAAGAAACCCTGGCAACAGTAAGCAGCCCATTGGTAACGTGTGACGGGAAGACATCTTGATCCCCGAAACGGCAACAAAGAGACCAGACAAAGTCGACAGTGTGTTTGCATTGTGGGTAAGGAGGAGCCACAATGCATTGCAAATAGTCAACAGTCATTAGCAATGCCACAAGAGAGGGCCACAATGGAAGGAGGAAGTGGAGCGCCAGGGAGCGGGTCTGCGGACACAGCACCTCCATTCAGCCGGCCTAGCATGCAGCGGAAGGGCTGCTGTGCCACAGGGGAGGGACTGGCATGGGGGTGAGCCTAGCTAGTGCAGAACCAGAATCACGCCGACTTCAAGCACTGGGGAGGAAGCTCATCTTTACGGAAGAAGCACCCTCCAGTTGCCCGGACACTTCCCCCGGCAAAAGCGTGGAGACGTGGGCCAGTCACACACAAATCCAATGCCTCCTGAGTATCATCTGGTTGTTTAAAACGCCGTGGAGGGGTAAGGGTTAAGTGACTGCTTGCCTACGCATGGCAGGCTCAGGATGAAGCAGCTGGGATGGCCTGATCAGGTGGAAAAATCTGCCAGGCAAACTCGCAACGGCGCTCAGCACCCGTGCCACTCTTGCTCCACCCCTGCCTCCCAAAACTGCAGCTTGTCTGTTCCCCCACACATCAGGCTGCGTTAAGGATGCTGAGATGTTTAAGCACCGGTGTAAAGAGAGAAAAAAAAAAAAAAATCACTCAAAATTTTTAATAGAAGGTGTAAGGCTACTGTTAAGGTGAGTCACAGAGACCTAGAGTACCACTCCAGGTGTGTTTACTCTTTGGTGCGTATTTTAAATCTCTGATGTCTAAATTCAAATATGTCATGCTTTTCTTTTCTCTTCTTCTCATAAACCCCAGACACGACACCCATTCCATTTCGTGTACAGTACCGTACTTTCCAGGGATCCTTGTGATGAACCCAGGAAGGCAGTCATAACCTCCGTGTGCTTACTGGCGTGATGTTGGATCCATACAACAGCACGGATGGATGGATGGATGGATGGATGGCTGGACTGGGCATGCTGTCTTCCCAGCAGGATGCCACACGCATCAAATTTCTGTGGGTGGGGTGTGACGTCCGCAATGCTGTGACCCCCAAATTATTGCAATGCACTGTATCTGCAACAGCTGTGTGTGGGGAGGGGGTCTTCCATTTTCACACAGGCCTGCAGAGCATTTCCCCAGCTTTGAAGAGAATGGCCGTCTCAAAATGTCTGCTGTCCCGGGTGGATGGACCCGTTACTCCAACCACCATGCCGGCGGCTGACAGGTGGATACAGAAAACAAGGCGGAGGAGGACGTGGACGTTAGCGTCATATGGCCTTAGACCCGCAGGTAACGCTTTGCCCCGACAGACACCAGTCGCCTCCCGTCCTCACGATGTCATGCAAGATGGACCATAAGTTTTCTCCTCTGAGCCATCCCTACAACTAACAAGCAGCTATCAGTACTGGTGCTGGCGAGGGGACGTTAATTACAAAGACACAGCAAGCCAGGGAGGCAAAGACATCTCTAACACAAATACAAATGTATGATTCTGTTTCATAGTGATCTGAATCTGGACAACAACGATTCCTTCAATAATGAATATCAGTATTTTGCTTTTGCAACTCACACTTGCACAATTATATAGGATTTGGTGCTAATTTGCCATGTAATTCAAATGTACAAAAGTCCAGATTATCTGAAAATTCTATAAAGCACTCTAGTATACTCTTTTTTCCATTGTATATCTCAGCAATACAAAACCTTCAGGCACACGGAAATATCAAATGACAAACTGGTGACTGAGTGTATCTGTAGAAATACTATGATTCCAAACATTCACAAAGAGGTGATCATTCCATATTTCTGAAGTATTTTACACACTACGCACGGGACTAGTTGCACCACCCTGATTACTCACAGAAAAGAGAATACGTATTAATTCTACTAATCATCTTAACCAAACAGAAAATCCAACCTAAACAAAAATTACTCATCCATTCCAAGCAATTGAGTAAGTTTATGGCACGTCTCCATCCATTGATTTTCCCACCAACAAAAAAGATTTCAAAGTTATCAGCCATATGGGCTTGAGCAATTTACATTTGGACTAATCACCAAATTGAGCAGTAGATATAACACAAAGTCCTCGTCCATCCCTCTGTTTCTGGAACAGTAGGCATGGAATGGCTTTTCACTAACAAACAGAGGAATCCATCATCTGGATCTCGGAGATGAAACACTAAGACCCGCTGGAGAAACGAATGACAAAAACAGGGCATCCACCAGACACAGCGGGGTTGTTGTCATTTCAGCCACTCTCAGTCTGTCTCTGGCCTGAGGGGGAAAAACAATCCCATACATGGAGAGGCCGCGGCGATCACCCAGGCTCCCTGTCACGGCTTCCAGACAGCCCTGCATTGCAGGCGTTCCCAGCAGCTACGCCACTTAGCAGCAATTAATATTCATTGGACCAAACAGGACGTGGAGTACCTGGGAAATAATGCTGGGGTCACACATCATGTGTGTGGTTTTGTAGGTTGGGTGTCCGTGCCTACATTCCAAAGGCCACCATTTTGAATCCCACTGCCAGGAGTATGATCATATCACTGTTGGACCTTTGAGTAACAACCTTAAACCAAAAAACTGCTTCAAGGGTGCAGAATAAATGGCTGACCCTGTGTTCAGACCCCAAGCGTCTGGCTGATCTGTATTTCTGTGTGTTGCATCGAAGCGTAAGATGAGGAATGCAAAAAATGGCTTCAAAATGCAAAAAAAAAAAAAAAAAATGTTTATTTTGTTTTCTTGCACTTCACTGACTCATAACATCATCTGGGCAGAATGCGTTTCAGTGTGACGCAAGAACTTGAATTTGTATGGAAATTATTCCAACAGAATGGTTGTTTATTTTCTTGTTGAAATTCTGCCACATCTGAAATTGCTTTCTTCATGGAACTGGAGCCAGCCCACACACCCAGAGTCCAGCACAGAATCCCCCTCAGTGGCCTAAAATGAATCCCCGTGAAAAACAGAGTATGGCTTATCCAATTTGCTAACGGGGCTTCGCAAACTGCACTTTACTTAATTAAGACCGCATATTGCAAATACTCCAGGTAATTAAAGTATGTGCTGACAGCCAAGATTAATGATGTCTGAATCATTCCAAGCAGCACTTGTTGGGTTAAAGTTTACTTTACATGTTGGATTGTATAATAATGAAAAAACTATAAAGATCCCCTACCCCTCCCATGTTGCACTGGTTTTGTTTCGTGTTTATGGAATTGGTGTTATTGTGTTTGGTAATGTTTCTATTATGAGGTGACCGTGAGTGTCTTGAAAGGCACCTTTTAAATAAAAGGTGTTATTATTATTATTATTATTATTATTTTGTTACTGCTCTTCATTGTCTGCATTTGCAGTGTTGTTGCCCTGTGTTCCATGTACCTATCCCCTTGCAACTGTGGTAAAAGAATTTTGCTGTATTCACCCGAACACGTGACAATGAAATACCTGAACAATTCTATTAGACTCAATGACCACCATCTGCCCCTTGACTTTTATACAATTTAACTGACGGGTTGCTTCTCTAAAATGGCGGCATCTTTTACATCAGGAATGTCTACCAATGAAGCAACGGCCCCTCGACATTCCCCAGACTTATCAATATACAACGGTGAAACGTCAATCTATAGCTAAATGTCATGTAAGGAGGTGTCCTCCAGGTCCTGGTGTCCATCCCAAACTGACCAGTAACCCAGGGCTGTCCACTGGAAAGCTCTACCCATCTCATATCACCATTTAGCAAGCCCATATTTCACACAAGAAGTGTGCCAGCCATTTGGTGTTTGGAAGACCCGTCTGTGTCAAAAGCGGTATTTGTATAGAATTTCAGCAAAGGGGTTTTACTACTCTGCGATGGACTTCATCTTTCACTGCATGCCTAGAACTCAACACGATCAAATACCAAGAGGAGTAGCAGTGCAGGGCAAGGAAACGGCCTCAGGAAACAAGAGAACTGGGAATGTTGATTCAGGAAGTAATAAAATACACAAAGTACGGCCTGAAGTCTGACAAAGGGCCATTACTGCATCTGTTGTTGCCATCCTTTGAGCTGAAGGTGAATTAGATGAAGGGGAGAGAGAGAGCGAGAGATAAACACTGTTTAAGCGCCACCTCCACAATTGCTCTGTCAGCTTCAGTGTTTTGAAATAATTCTCATAAACAGTGCTCTACTGATGTAGTTCTCCATTTAACAGTAACGACTGGGATGACTTCACCAAGGCAGCTAGGTAGCCATGTCACAAAGGTAATGAAGTGCCAAACGTCAGCCCCTTAGCTAGCGGATCATCAAAAAGTCTGTTTACTGATGATGTGGATCTGAGGTGAAAATGTAAATCTCAGCCAGCTTCATGCAGCCGTATTCCTCAATATTGGATTTTTGATGGACTCATGCATTGCCAGTGATTTTCTGTGTGACGGAAATACAGAAAACTTAGAGAGAGTCTGGCCTGTGGCTAAATTTTCAAAGTTTAAGAGGGACTCAACTGACTTTTATAGAATGGGACTCACCTTGAAGTTGGAGCTGCTTGCATTGATCGAGTTACCCACGCAATCCAAATAAAAATGAAACGATGATGAATGAATCATGGCTCTCAGTGTAAATTATTAACAACATGAATTAATCTTGACAGAAGTACACTGGACACACATAGGTGGTATGGAGGTGTATGAAAGATACATCACAGTGACATCAGAGGCATGTCCGGTAAAAACTGTCCAAGACTAGTCCCAAACTGGGACTACAGTCACATGGGGTACTTGTCATTTATTTTAAATTTAAACAAGCATGATTATCTTGAATGATGGGTCAAATGAGACTTCAAGATCCGAACTAGTTTGGGATACTCCCACCCACCATGAGTTTTGAAGCCTCATTTGTCCCATCACTAAGCATTTCTTTGTCTCTGTGCACTTTATCTTCCCACTCATGCATGCGCCATAGCTACTTGTTCAGACCAAGGTCACAGTGACCCCTACAGCCTGGCCTAGGTAGTACCAGGGGACACTGAATGGGGTGCCAGACCATCACAAGCTGCACACATTATTCCTGCCCACTTAGCCACCATGCCCCATACTGTGGAAAGCACCACCAGGAAACATGATGAAAAATGAAAAATCATGAATGGTCAAACAAATTGCGTGCCTATAGGATGAATGGTACATGTAGATAGACAGTACAATGCATCTCTCAGGGTAGAGCACGGACATGAACTGAAGGGCACATGAACAACCAACATTCTTTACAGGTCTATTGGTGGCCATGTAATCTGAATCAAACTGAGATTTGAAAGCGGCATAGCTATTGTGCTGCTGTGAGTCACTTAACGTGTTTTGTTCCAGTAGCTACATCCAGCTATATCGGTGGCTACAGCTGGAAGCTAAAACAGGTTAGCAGCATTAGCTAAGTGACAGAATCATCATACTGGGATGACAGAAGCAGAACGTGCTCCAGCAGACACACATGACCCCCGACAGAGCATGTTTGGATGTGTTCTTCATCACACTTGGAAAAGATCATTGCCTAGGGCCACTCGAGACCAAGGTGGCTTTGTAGCAAGGTTTTTGTGGGATCCTCCATGGGCTCTCGACACGAATCGAGGAATGCAATGGTGTTTCTCAGGTGGATGTTTAGCCGTGAGCCACAGAGGAATGGCGCCTTCCGGCCACCGTGCATCACATGACCATGCCATGCCGTTCACTCTAGAGAATCAGCTCTACCTTCCGCCCTCATGAGCCAGAAACCAGGATAAATCACCACCATGACAAAGGCACTGTGTGGTGACCATGATGAGAAGGGTCAGCAAAGGAACAAATTCTCGTTTTTTTTTTTCGCAATGCACCTGCTTGCCAACACACTGACGTTTGGTAGTGACTGTGTTCTGGGGAACCAGAAAGAGGGTGGAGCTCTGATAAAACAAAACACAAGATCAGATGTGTGTACCTCCACTGCATACGCTTCTGCAAGCAAGGTCAGCACTCAGCTGAGGGTCTCCTAGACAACGGACAGGCACACACAGGAGCCGCAAATAGAGCCCACATGTCCCGTGTCTATCCCCGCCCACTCCAGATGTGGCCTCATATCCCACAGTGCCCTTCTGTTGGGGCCCTGCCCCTTCAGCCAAAGACACCCGCCCCCATACAAAGCCCGTCGCGTGTGTGCGTGTGTGCGCGCACGTGTGCCTGGGGATTCCTGGGGCCGTCGTGATGTCCTGTCACAGAGCGGTGCTGAGCTGCCGGCAGATCAGACACTGCAGGCGCCATCTTAGAGGCATTCTGAGATCGACTCGTCTCTTGATGGTCGAATGAGGGGTCGCTGCACAATGATGTCATCTTCTCTGCATTTATCAGGCACAGTATAATGCCATCATAAGCAGAAATCTTTAAATAACATGCTCTTTAAGCAGCAATATACCTGCTGTTTATGTTGCCGTTTATAGGTGCAGTAAGAACACTGTAAACAATAGCTTTCATCTCAAATTTAAGATAGGGGAGAGTGTTACAGATTCATCCCCAGATATCTCAGGAACATCCTGACGGCATCATTAGAAACAAGCCATGTACGCAAGCTGGGGATGGTGTGATTGTAAGCCAGGCTGAAGGCTCATGGTGAAGACAAAATGGTGAAAATAGATCGCCTCCCCCCACATACACTGAGCATAGTGGGAGCAAGTCCAGTTGGCCTGACCTCTTATCCCTCATTATGACTGTTCCTTCTAAATAAATTAGGAGGTCCTGTCCATTCGTATAAGCTTCCCACACCCCAATCTATAAAAACAGACTCCCAGGAATCGTTTCAGATGTCAACCCTATCCCCCCACAAAAAGCACTTCCACTCATTTCCCTCAATTGCCATGCTGGACTGGTTCCCCAGTCAAATGCACGGTCCACTGGGCTTTGGGGGAGGGGGAAGCATGTTGGAAGCACCTCCACACGAGCTCCTTCCCACCTGCTTCCTGGCACAAACCCGAATCTCCACAGCCACACGGGTTTCCCAAACCGAGTCAGAGGTGGATGAGGATTCACCCCAAGAAGAGGCTCAGCTGGAACCCATCTGCAAGCTTTCAGACTCAATCCAGCTCCTCCGTGGACGTCACGGAAGATCGCCTTTGTCTGCACAGCCAAGCACTTCTAATTAACGCTTACCGAGCGCTGCACTAAACAGCGCCCTCTGCCAATGCGGCTGACCCTTCGGCTTTTATGAAAATGCATGAGCATCTCGGCGATTTTACACCCAAGAACAAAGAGCGAGGGAACAAAGGCGCAAAGGGGCCCTTTTGCTGCCTGAACAATAGGAGGATGCTGAGAGGCGTGTCGCCGAAGCTGGGATCCCCACGGCGACCGTCACACTTCTCCATGTTCTCGATGACCAGGGGCAGCCCCGTTGGCATGCGGGTCACCTAAATGATGCTTTTCAGGGCCACTTACTGAGGGGTAGGAATAAGCTGTTTGAGTTTATTTGTAAAAATGTGCAGAAGCAAACGTCATGGTGACAGTCAACAGGGTGGGGGGGGATTCATGCGACTCCTCCCACCATTTCCGAATCTTCAAAAGGAAACATTACCCAATTCACTGACTGACATGCAGGCAAGACTTGTAGACATACTGTAGTAGGAGACGTAAAAAATGAATGCTAGCAAGAGCTAGCCAGTAAAGCTGGGGTGACACTGTGGAAAGCATACAGTGGTTCTCCGTTTTTATGCCTGTCACGTCATGTAGGCTGGACAGAGCACAGTTCCAAGCTCTAAAATCACACTGTTACGGCAGATTGAGGGAAAATCTAAAACGCAGAGAATTTGCATTGCTAGGATATCTGAGAATTTAAGGGTCAAAAATTGTTCAGTCGTTCTGGACAAGAAGAGCATCGACTTCTGTAACTGGGCCAAAATAAAAAATCCACATTGCAAAAATATTGAGTTGTTACTGTGGACATTTTCAGCATATATTACATAATATTGGCTTACGTAATATTAACATGGAGACGTAGCATGGAAAAGAAAACATGGATGTGAAATTGCAGATTAGATATAAGTGGATCTTTAAGATCACGGGTCCTGTTTCTGGTGTGACCCGCCACGCCAGTCCAATGACATCATACAGTTAAGTGCCACTTTAACCTTTAAATGTGCAAACAGCCCCAACAAAAAGCAGACCATTACAAGTCCTACAGGCACACTTGAACTGTGTTCCAACGC
Organism: Gymnarchus niloticus; assembly: GCA_009936485.2. NCBI lineage: Eukaryota > Metazoa > Chordata > Actinopteri > Osteoglossiformes > Gymnarchidae > Gymnarchus > Gymnarchus niloticus. The sequence continues at coordinate 6,370 of JAACJT020000124.1, read as the reverse complement.
AGTTTCAACATGAGATTCCCAGCATCGGCATATTCTAAATGAGCCTCAGCTGGTGTCAGTGAAGCCTGGATGTGGCGCATATCATTAGCAGTTCAGTATTTCCAATTATCACTCATTACACGCTGAATAATATGGAAAAATCAAAGGAGTCTGTTCCGTTCACACACCTCCCCTCGAGAGGCTGTCAGAGAACACTCCAGAGAAATCATCGGCCACTGTGCAGGTCTCCCAACTTCCAGAAAAAGCCTCAAAGTGCAGTCCTAGAATGGTCTGACGAGAACAGTGCTCTGACAGGGAAGTCTGCTTGGTTACATTCCTTAATCATCGCTTCCCTCTCATCAAAAGGGATGCCTACTTCTGTCAGTACGGAAAATCGTACAATGTGTCATTACGTCACATTGAGCTCGGCAGAAATTTCAGAATGAAACCAAAATCTTTCAGGTGAAATTTGACGGCATGGAGAGAGACCAACTGGCATCTTGTCCAGGGTGTACCCCAGCCTTGAGCCCTGGGCTCCAGGGCATGGATGGGCTCCAGGTTCCCCCTGCATGAACCTGACTGGGATAAGCAGTTAAAACATGGATGGATGGATGGATGGATGGAGACACACCTTCTTGAAAACGATGAGTTAACTTGAAACGATCAATTAGGTAGGCCCACTCCCTAATCCTTTTGGAAAATCACAGGTCTACGGTGAAGAATGTACATACTCCTTGTGTGTTCGATGTGTTTTTGGTGACAGTGACCTTAGCAGCTTGTAGCATGATGAAGCTTTAAATTAATATTTCATGATTTACAGCCTTAATGCATATTTTTTGGCATGGAAGGGCAAACAAAATTTAAACCACATAAGACATCTTGTTCCAGAGACACATAGGTCGCTGGCTGCTCCAATTCTGATCCACTGACCTGGCACTCAGTGAAATATGGATATCAGTGCTTTATAGTGGAATGCTAGTTTATTTTATTGATCTCAAGGCCGTGTTTTGTTTCATTTTCTGATTGGTGCTGCATTCTGCTTTTACTTAGTACTACAAGGATAACCAAACTGACCAGTGGCTGGACCAGGCTGAACGCTAAGACAAGTGGAAGGTTACAGCACACACAGACCTCTCGATGCACATATACACGTGTGCACACACATACACTCGCTAAAGTCAGGTTACAATGAGGGCCTCTACTGCATTTGAGTCAGCATGCCTCAAATTAATGAAGAAATCCAAGATCCTCTTGCAGATTCACTCTCAGTATTCCTTGGCCCACGCTGGGGACTGTTATAAATAAAGACATTAGAGAGAGAGTTTGCAACTAAAAATCACAGTAATGAATTGAAGAACTTTGGGTCTTCATCGCATTTGTGAATTTCAGTTCCCGCTATAATGAGTATCACTATATTGAGCCGTAGCTAAAATAACACTGATAACTGTAGTCCAATATCATTGTCCCAAATCTGGATTCTTTTTTCCCATGAGTCTTGTTGTGCAAGGGGGCGCGCCTTTCTGATGGGGACAGCCATGGGTGTGAGAAAGACAATGTCAACACATCTTGAGTACTGGGAAGCTCCCACTAAAGGGAGCTTCCCTTTCCTAGCTGGCATGTTGCCCAAGATAAGCCACAATGGGGCCTTTAAAAACAAAATGTATCCCTTTCTCCTCAAACTGGCCAGGAATGGAATAAACAAATTAAGAACCAAACTAAAAAAAAAAAGTGAGCGGAATAGCGAGGCAGCATCCAGATGGATTGTCGGTCCTCTGAAGTAGTAACACGTCGTGACATGGGAGCAGATATCTTGGCCATATGGTGTGTGCTGCCGTTGAGGCACTGTCTTTAAAATAAATGCCAGAACCAAGCCAGAGCCGTTCTTGGATCTGACAGCCGACCCACCAGGCCTGCTGCTTAAGGGCTGGGGAACCCACTCCCCCCATCATGGCACCAGTGTCAGAATCGGGCCTGATGATGAGAGGCCACCTATCAGGACTGAGATGGGGAGGAAAAAAGCTTAGGACTGGGAGATGTTGCGAGCGTGTGGTTCTGCAAAGCCGCTTCAGAACCTCTGTGTTCTCTTACATCCGCTGGATATGGTTCTGAGGAAGCCACACGCCCGTTGACATAATGCGCAGCCGGTGGCTCTTTTGTGTCACTTATATGTGGGTCCACATTTTTTGGCATTTGCAAATGTCTCCACAGTACCCCATCTTAATGGCTGTCTAGAATAATGGCATCAAGTAAAGCAGAACCAGTCTCTCTGAGACGCCAGTGATCTAGAAATAAAGGGGGAGGTGGCGTGCCAAGCAGGACCCCCACCCGGGAGGAAGGCCGGGGAAGATTATCTCTGAAACCCCTCCGAGAATGGATTGGGGGAGTCTTACAGTAGGCGGCTATATCAGGGCCCATGTGCAGCATACCACTGTCTGTCTCAGGCGACCTGCGGATGAGCTCGCTGTGTAGGAACATTCACTTGTCTCCCGCTCCACTCCCATTCCCTTCAAAGCTGCTGCTTCCCGGCACCTTATTAAGCCGAATGCTTCTTCCCGTTTTGCTGCAGAGCCGCTCTCTGCCCACCCCCCTCGTTCTCCACCCTACCCCAGTATCAAGTGCTGCTCCGCCAGGCAGTGTGCTTATTGAGCAACACACCGGCGGACCTGCTTAGTCAGTGGCTGTAAATTTGATTTTAGCAGGTGGGTGGTTATGGGGGGGGAGGGGGTTAGGGGGCTCAGGACAGACCAGCCCACCGTTGCATATCAGAAGAAGGGTCCCGCTCTCCCCATCGAACGTTTCCCCTGACTCCAAGCCCCCCGTGAGCAGGCTGGTGATCTAGGCTGGCAAGGTACGGTTGCACCTGTCCTGCCAGCTCATTTTTAAACCCGCACTGTGTGCCCTCTTCATCACCCTCCTCCTCTCCCTGTCGTCTCTGACGTACCATTCACTCTACACAAACATTTTGTCTGCAGTACTTTTTATATAACGAACATTTCCAAAATAATGTACAAAGAAATGTTTATACTAACTTCTCCTGACAGAGGGTCAATCAAGAAAAGTTCACCTGCCAGCATATAGTCAGGCCCTGCCGAGAAAGTGCTATATACCCGGTTTAAACGTGGATCATTAACAGCAAGGTACAGGTCAGGAAGCAGAGGGAGGGGCCAAATGTCTGAGTAACCAGGAGGCCAGAGTTTGAGTAGTGTCATAGTGCACTTCAACCTCAATCTCCCTAGGGACAAAGCTGCGGTGACACCAGGACCAAAAGCACCACATTTGCCACCCTATGACTTCTCCCCGCAGTAGCGTTGCTCAGTAAAGTCAGCAGTTAAGGCACAGACTAAGCTGTTCTTACCAATCCCGCGAACAGGAGGTCGAGCCGCAGGAACTGAGGCATCAGCATTTGCTGCGACTTTACAGAATCTGGGGGGACCACCCCCCGACCGTTGTGCACGTTTTGTTAAGATTTACGAAATCTGCTGGATTTCGACATGCACCATCTTTCTCCTCCACCACCCGAACATGAGACTGATGAAACACTGAATTGTTCAATACCTTCCTCAGCTTTGCACAAGGGTTCACAAAAAAAAGCTTAAAAATGCCAGAGAAATAAGTATTCAGGGCAGAAAAAAGCATGAGCACAAAGGTGCGGGGGCCGCAGTGGAGAACTTTCAGGGCCACTATTGGTTAAACTCTCCCTAGCACTTTCAGAGCCATGTCTAAAAACAGCACCGTATTTTGGAGGGTCTCCGAAGAAACACGCTCACTGCGGACACTGGGGAAGCAATGCAGGTACTCATCACAGAAAAGGAGTCAAGGAGGAGGGATCAGGCACAGCTAATCTTTAAGCAAGCCTGTTTTCAACAATATCGAAACAATGGTCCAGCTGAGATCAAACGTTACTGAAACCCCGACATGTACACCCGTCCAGAAGTTTATAGGAATGAACACAGTAAAAAGTTACAAGCTGTCAACAGCTCTTCTCTTTTGGATTTACCCAAGAGATGCTGCACTCCATCCTTCCGTAACCATATATAAGTGTTTACCCAGTGCAAAGTCATGCAGAGCCCAGAGCCTATCCCAGGAAACACAGCAACATACCAGGCCATCGATCACACTCATTATCTTCAAATCTCACACTGTTAACCTGACATAGAGCATCAAAGGTATAACAGCTGCTTCATTTATGGTATTTAGGCCAATCTCCTAACTGGCACAAATCTTAATTCCCGACATTTTAATTGAGCATATTCACACAGTCGTTTTCTAATTTCATGCTTACTTCTGTAACTTCAGAAAACGTTGGGCAATGCCCTCCTCAGGGCACTGCCGAAGAAGAATGGGACAACCCCAACAGCCTTATTTCAAATGTCAGCCTTTAAATATTAACATCCGGGCAGCAGGCTGCATTTGGGCCCTGACAGATCCGAGTGAACATACTAGCAGAACTGAATTAGCTCCCCGTTTCACAATTCGATCCTTTTCTCCCTGTCTTTACCAGGTATGTGGAGCCATAGAGATTAATAAGAGACTGACCAAAGTGACGACATGACAGATTACCCCCTGTAAACGCCACCCTCTTATGAGCTTCACTCTATATATGTTCATTCACAGTACACCATGTTAACAAAAAACAAGCGACAAACATTCAAAGCTGAAAACAGCGACCAAGAAAGACAGCATTACAAACATCCATACTTTTTCTATAGGGTGGCCTGGAGGCTCAGCAGGGCTGCCCCACACCTCTGTTGTTGGGGGTTTGAATCCTGCCTCAACTGCATGTGTATAGGGTTGGCATGTTCTCCCAATAGTGCATGGGTTTCTTCCCACAGACCAAAAACATGCAGGTAGGCCAACTGGTGTTCCTAAATTGTCCGCACAGTACGCTAAAAAAAGACATTTTGAAAATGGATTTAGTGCTTTAGAAGAATCACACCTAGGCCTATTCATTCAGTTTCCATAAACCAATGCCAGTTTCAAAGTGAGGCCTGCATCAGGAAAACCCAAAATGGCTGCACTGGCAACAATCAGGGAAATCAGTTATGATGTGAGGCTTCTCTCTTTATAGTTACTTTATTAAATCCACTCACTAATGCATTTTAAAGGATCACATTTTCATTAACGACCTCTGAGTAAATGGATTGAAGGCAAAAATCTATAAGTAAGCACAGAAAAGACCAACACTCATAAATACAGTCTGTAAAACAAAATGTAATAGAGGAGAATGCAAGCAAATGAATTTGGGAGTATCTATAGGAATGTGTTTGATCTCTCTCTCTCTCTCTCTCCCTCACTCCCTCTCCTCCCTGTCCAGTTTCTCAGACTTTTCCAGATGCCACGCCCTCCCATGGACACCAAAGTGCCTGTGAACAGAGGGTCAGTGACAATGTTCTGAGAGGATCTTGGACATTCCAAGTAGGATTACAGGCTCAATCCAGGAAGCCTGGCATTGGCACAGGGTCTTAAAGTGAAGGGATAGAGGCCAGTGGAACGGGGAAGAAAGAGAGATGCAGAGAGAGTGTTAGAGAAAGAAAGAGAGAGAGAGAGACAAAGCACCACAGGACACCGTTCAGCAAACTGAATCAGCATTGCATACATTTCTAGGTCTCCTCCACACCTAGTCAATCATTGTCTTCCTCACATATGCTGCATATCTGTTCCAAACTCTGTGCTGCACAAACCATGTGGAAAGAAGAAACATCCAGATGAAAGAGGTGTCATTGTTCAAATAAACATACCCCCCCCTCTGGAGCGGAACGCGACTCTGCCTCGCTTCCTGATTGCTGCTGGTCACGGATACCGTGGTGGTCAAGGACTCTGGAGTCTAGAATTTACCAGCACGAGACCAAGCAAGGTGGAAAACTGTAAGCCAGTAGAAACCGACATGAAGGTCACCTGTACTTGGCTCCTAGTAACAACTAAGGTCACTGTACATGCTAAACCAGATCTGCCTGGGTGGTATCTATCAGATAGAGAGTAGGATCTGCCCCTACATTACATGTCGTGCCACCACATGTTTGCATCAATGTTGTGTCTATTTTTATTCTGATCAAAATGGCAAGTGTCAAAAGAACCAGCAATTAGGTCTGTTCAGGGAAGAGCAACAAACTCATGGTGTAAATGGCACAACAAACGATCTCCCTTTGGCAGTGTTCTCGCCATCAGTAACATGAACTATATCTTCAAGTGAGAAGAGTGTTCTGTGTCCTGTCACAGCAAGGCCTTGCTATGCTTTACATTTTCTGTTCTATGTGAGTCAGTCTGATGATTTCTAGTTGTTGTTGTTTAGTCACGCAGTCGTGTCCGACTCTTCACGACTCCATGGACCGCAGCACGCCAGGCCGCCCTGTCCTCCACCGCCTCTCGAAGCCTGCCCAAACTCATGTTCATT
>JAACJT020000123.1:0-21795 GCA_009936485.2 Gymnarchus niloticus | reverse complement strand
CACACACACACACTCCCCTGACATGAGGGGGAGCTCACACACACACACACACACCCCCCTGACATGAGGAGGAGATCACACACACACACACACACACACACACACACACACACACACACACACCTGACATGAGGAGGAGATCACACGCACACACACACACACTCACCTGACATGAGGAGGAGAGCACACATCTGTCATGAGATCACACACACACACGTGACATGCTGAAAAGCACCACTGCAGCATCAGCATTTCCACGCCTGAACACGCGTCCTCCTTTTGCAGAGTATTGTGCTTTTCCTGCAGTGCTGATTACAGAGGCCCTGCTTGTCCCCCCCAAGACAGATCGATATTCTTAACGAGACCAAAGGCTTCGTCGCATGAACTTTGTTCTTTAGAAAGTCTGGACCCGAAACATTAACAGCTTTTAAGATGGGGGGGGTGGCTCCACCTGGAGAACTGGCAGCACTGCCCCCTGCCCCCCGCCACCTTACTTCAGTCTCATGCTTATTTCAAGCATCGTGTGCCAACCACCGACCGCCAGATGAATCCGATACCACATCTTGGCTGGCATCACCTCATTTTGCTGATTTTTGGGTTTGTTCGGGTTTCTTTCATGCCACGTCAGGTGTCAGGTCCACTTTCATATTCCTGACCCTCAGAAATACCCCACCCCCGCCCCTCCACAGCCACACGCTAAGCACCAATTGAGGGCAGAGCACCAACTAAACTTGAAAGATGGGACATCGACAGATTAAACCCAGATAAATTAAACCCTGAACTTCCCAAAGCATGGTGGGGGTCCCTCCTCAGCAGACCCCTGCAAATGCAGGATAGGTGCTAGGAAGAAGATGAGGGTCCCCCCTGTCACATGAAAGAAAAATAACAAGAGAAAGGGATATACAGTCATCTTTAGGGTGGGTGGTCAAACCACAACAACAGCATAGGAATCCAGAGAACCTCAAAAGGTCCACAGATCAATCCCTCTGGTCTGCCTGCCACAAAACAGCTCTCACCCCAATAAGCAGCAGTTTTCCACCAGCTTCCATACGGATGGTGCCCCCTTCTGTTTCACCCCCACATGGATCAGTGCCAGGACAAGCCTACAAACCTCCACCCCATCACGGACGTTTCCGTGACGCCATCTCGCCCGGGGTGACCATGTCTCACGCCCTCCGCTTTCCAGAAAGGGATGCAGGCTGGCCGTAACCCTAACTTGTATGAGTGGTTATGGAAATTGATGGCGGGACGAATGGATCGATTGCTGGCTACATGGATAAAAGCAGAGGTCCCTGGGGGACGCTGTGTGGTCTGCTGGATGTGCTGGTAGGCAAGTGGGCCAATAAGGCTGCAGGTGGGGGGTTGGAGTACAGTGCAGTCTCACGTCTCAGAATCGGCACTGCAGTGTTCTGATCATCCTGTACTTTCAAACAGAGCAAGACAATATGCATCCCAGCCTACGTTCAGCAAAGCAAAAAAAAAAATTATGCATATATCTTCATAACCCTAATGATGCTGATGTGACCGTACCTGACTCTGAGAGACGGACAAACACTGAAAGATTACACAGGCCTTTCTAGATCGTATTATGCGTCTCTGCAGGCACGCAAAAATGCTCCCGGCTCCACAGGAACTGAACAGCCTGCAAGGGCAGTCATTGGGCGATGAGAGAAACGCTCGAAGAACTTCAACTTGACACCCCCAGCATGACGGCGCTGCCGGTGGCCAGGGCAGGCGTCTGGATAACCACTCCCAGGCCCGTGGTTAGCCATGGAGAGAAAGTTCTCAAAGACCCCCTGCCACGTTCACACTCTCCTCCAAGCTATCAGTGATAGCCATTACAGAAAAGAAGTCACTGTGAGCTGTACCACCTCTTTAACTGCTAGCTGAAGATGATGAGGAGGAAGAGGACACTACCAGTGCCCCACACATAGCACACCTATGGATATTCCAGAGCAGGCCGAGCAACTGTGGCAGACTTCAGCGGGGCAGCGTGGAGCTGGGAGCAGTAAGCTCACCCCCGAGGAACAGCAGATATTTCAGAATGAGAGGCACCCCCGGCGGCATTTCAGAGAGACAGGGCCGTCACGTGCTGGGCTGGCCAGAGTGTGGTGGTGAGGTTAACCTCAGAACAGTCGCATGCCACGGGGCCTCGAGTACTCAGTGTGAGAAGGGCATGGGATGGGATCAGAGTGGGAGGTGTGGGTGTGTGTGTGTGTGTGTGTGTGTTGCTGAATGCTCAAAACAAGAGAAGGTCCAGGAGGGTGTGTAGAACCACAAACACTGGGCCAAACGAGCCGAATGACAGGAATGGCAGATTGATGGAGCCGTAAGAGAAGGTGAGCAGCGACACGGCCAGTGAGGAGGGAGCAGGCAGGCCTGAAGTGACTGACACAGAATCTTTGACAAAAGCCGTCTCTGTGTGTTCATGACGCCATTTCTCCTCAGACTGGTTGGAGGTCACCAGATTGGGGGGGGGCGCAGGGAGAGACCAAGTGACAAACGTTCAGCCCAAGCGTTCCAGGTCCTGAACAGAGAGGTCCATCCGAGGGGCTGGTCTCCCATGGGGGTCACAGTAGTGCCGGTACTCACCGTCCTCCTCCCTTGACCTCCATCTGTGCTGAGCTCGGTCGCCGGGCCGACGCCTGTATGCTCAGCACTTTGCACGCGCTCAGTTACGCGTCAGCAGTATGTTGAATTTCAGACACATTGTTCTCTCTCTGTTCGGGGGGAGCAAGCTTGAGCTTGACAACCCCCCCAATCTGTGCGGGGCCCTCAGCTTCTCCATCGCTATCAGTTATTTCTGGCTGTCCGAGTCTGGGTATGTCCTTTTGAACAACGATAACGTACTGGTCCTACTCCGCGGGCTCGGCCAGAGCGGGCCGGCAGGGCAGCCAGGACGTGGGCCCTCGAAGGCGGTGGGCTACATTTGGGGGAGCGCGTTAAAGTGAAGGCCGTGTGGACGCCATTAAGAAGGAGGGTGAAATTCCACCTTTGGCCTGTCACTCCCAGGAGCCCAGCTGGGCTTGGAGATCGATGGCAGCGCTGTCAAGCTACGCAGATCAGTTCCCTGCTTCTCATCTGCCGTGCCGTCCAACTACGCGTGTGGCAGCCTCACAGGTGGTGCTGGACTGGGATTCACTCAGGGCGGGGCTCTAGCATGTTAACAGGGGACCGTGACTATTTGGCAGGGTGGAGGTGTCGGGGTCTTGACTGTGGGGCAGCCTGATCATGGAGGTAAAGGTATCAGAGGAGCTATCCGTCACTGGCCTGTGTGTGGCATCTACACAGGTGGGGTTGTGCCTGGTTAGGGTCTGGGTGGGGTTTACCTGTGTGTGTGTGTGTCGGGGGGGGGGGGGGTCGACAGTACAGGGACACTGTTTGGCCACACAGAGGTCATAAGATCTCGTCTGTCCTTCCTTACACATCCATGTCTATTCTATTGTTCTGCACATTTGCGGCGTTGCTCAGTAGATGAGGGGTCAGTGCCCATGTCCTGAATGTTGTGAGTTTTAATACTGTAGACAACAGAGTAATATCACCACCACTGCAACCCGCATCCTGAGGACGAAACCCAGAGAAAGAACGAGCATGCGGCATCCCTAACGACACCAACCCCCTCCACGGACTGTATCACTTCCCCCCCAAACGCCAAACGCCTCAGCAGCGACGTGGTACTGAAGGAAAGACGACTCCTGAGGGCCGGACACACGGCGCTGAAGGGAACCGCAGTGATTACCGGTCCTCCCACAGATTCTCTACCCCTGAGGTAAGACAGAACCCGGCACTGTCAACGAGGGACCCTGAAAATTCATCAAGGAAAAACAATCCATTTAATGTTAGAACAAATACTCGATTAACCAATATTACACATGGATCTACCTGTCAGTTTTCAGCGGTAGGTTCTCATTTACCAAAGTAAAGCACTTCTCTCACCTCCTCCCCCTCTCCCCCCTCACGCCGGCATCCCATAAATTGTTTATAACAGAGATGCCATGGATACCAGGCCCTGAGTCCGTCTTCTGTCTGCCATCCATGTCTGCCTGCCCCAGATTAATCTTCTCAGTGGTAAATATGACCAACCCCCCCGTCTCCCCATAGAGCAGTTTAGCATGTCTATAACACACACCCGCCCACACACACACCCGCCCACACACACACACACACACACACACACACACACACACCCGGCTCATCTCAAACCCTGCTTGTATAGGCAGCAGCTCCACCGCCACTACACCACCCGCCAAAACCACAGCAACCTTCCACATACCCCCAAATCCACCCAGCTGAGATTCCGTTCCCCAGCCCCCGTGAAGGTCGAGACCTTTCACTGGGGGCTACGAGTCTCTCCGGCGAAGCTAAATTAAAGTCACTCTCCCGACAGAGCCCTGCAGACCATCCCCATCACAACACTCGACGGCAGGCTAGGAATGAGTGGAATCACAACAACCAGCGGCACATTTCAACCAAAAGGGCAAAGACCATCGACCGCATGTACCAAGTTCTCCTCCTGGGGTTTTGGCTAACAGAAATGCTTCAACTTTTTGGGGTCTTAGATTGCAACTTCTGCCTTCTGAGAGGGCCTTTTCAGCTCAGTGGGGTGTACTACAAAGCAAGTTTGCTGGCTTCGTGACCTTTCTTGAGGCCTAATTCTGAGTTTTGGGTACTATGAAACCTAGCTCACAACCGAGTTAACTGTGGGTATACAAAACTCGCTTTGGGGTACACTCCACAACTGCTTTGGGAAATATGCCGTGCGCAAATTACAAAGCTTTGAATGTACCCCTAACTTAATATTATACCATACGATACACGCAAGTTTGCCACAGCTGACGTTTTTCCCCGAAACAGAGCTTAAAATAGTATGAGTTCTGCCCGTGAACGTCACCCAGAGGTTTCCTCTACGTCTTCATCTTTCACCTAAGAGGGACAACATTTGCATTTAAAAGGACAACGGGATGACCAAGTCCCAGTGCCCAGTGCGGAACATAATCACAGCCACTCGAGGAGGACATCTGCTTTTCTTTGTATCCTCCAGCACAGTTATTAAAAATGAATTATAATTTCAAAAAACATCCAGGACAATGACAGTTTTGCACATTTTTTTTATTTCAACCCTACAGGTAAGTTCCCACCTCCGGCCTGAGTGTATTTTCCGTGCTCAGAGTCTAATTAACCCCCAGTTAAGCCGCCTGCTTGAGAGACCCGTTAGCGAGATCAAAATCTTAAAAAAGCTGACCAGTCGTCACGGTTTGAACAATTACAGACTCAAAGATTTGTGGCACCTGTCCTGCTTAACCAGCCAGGTAATTAAAAGCTTCACTGGCTCCAGTAGCCAGAAAAGTCATTTCCAGATCACCGTGGGCAGTATGAAGATGCCTTCATCTACCCACCCCAGCTGAGTTATTCTAAAGTGGACAATTTTAACTTTCAAACACTAAAAGACCCATCGGCAGAAAGAGGATCATTGAACCCTGAAATATTGCTTTTTCGTAGAAACTGACCAAGCACACAGTTATATTGACCCAGAAGATAAGGGAGAGGCATCATGAGCTAAAATACAAGCAACCCGTGTTCCTGTACGCCGTGATTATTGTCGATGGATTGCCTGCACCAGCGCTGCAGTCCCCACCTTAATCTCCAGCATCAGTTTACTTTGCAGTCAGAAGCTGATTATTACTCACTTACCTGTCGCTAAGGCCTTCACTGTGCCACGTCACAGGCTAAACTGTGGCCTAACACGACACAGATCTGAGGCAGCTGTGGGCACCAGATGTTTGGACATGTTTGGACACCCTGCAGCAGAGATGACAAATGCACGTGGTGTGTTTAAGTTTGGTCGGCGGTGGTAAAGTACACCGTGCTTCTGAGACACCTCCCAAGCCAAAGGAGTCGAACACAAGACACGCGGCAGCGGGAGGGGAATTGCAGGCTGACCACATCCTGCAGGGCTGCGGCTAACGTGCTTGGGCTCCGGTCTACACAGCCTTACATGGGCTCCGAACCCACTCGGGATTCTGGCCCTCTTGCCAGAACTCGACACCAGCAAAGCTTCTGCTGTGTTCACCTGCTCCAATGCACTTCCTACGGTACCAAAAGACATCCCTGTGACACACACACACACACACACACACACACACACACACACACACACACACACACACACACACACACACACACACACACACCGCAGTTTAGCAGTGGTGGCCCTCAGTCAGCACAGATTCTACCAGGTTTATAGAAGGAAGCAGGACAAATAACAAAAAGCACTCTGATCTTGCATGAGATCACGACCTCTATCTCGACACTCGGGTCTCTGTGCAGGGATATCAGGGTTCAAGTCAATACTCTGCTCCTCTCCAATTTAAAACTCATGACGAAGCCCGCTAAAGAAAAACACCTGATTGTTTTCTGCTCACGCTGGCAAACCGCTCCTGATCACCCCCCACCCCTTCCGGACACCGTCACCCCCTCGACAAGGTCAGACGGGATGGGGGCCGGCTATTCTTGTTAGGTACACGTGTACGCACACACACACACACACACACACACACACACACACACACACACACACACACTCGGTTGTTTGGTGCGGGATCACACGGTAACGTAACAGGAGCCGCTGCCCCGCTGATACCCAACGCCAAGGACACCGCTGCCCCAAGGCAACGACTGCTTTGCGGACAGGAAGCAGTAAACATTAAAAGCGAAGAGAGATTGCGTTTACCGCAGCGTGAAATAACGCCACATCAGTTTGTTTTTTTTAAACCGACCACGCGCATGCAGCCACGTCCCATTCTGCCATGTGAACGGCTCAGAAGAGGCGCGCTGAAAATCCAGTGCCATTCCAACGTGACCCCCGTCCCCCAGCTGGGGACTCCATTCCTGTCACACAGTGTCACTGGAAAACATCAGCGGATGCAGGAGTGAACAGGAGCACAAGGGCAGCCGTGGCAACAGAATTTTACAACCTGACACCAAGCATGAGCCGTGATGGGCTTTTGGGCCACTGAAGAGTATTTGTGCTGATCTCAGGAGGGACGGCTGTTGTACACCTGAGTCACCGTATGTGGCTGTGTGGACTGACTTGGTTAAGACCTTCAAAGAGGGTCAAGAACGAACCAGCTTGTGCTTCAGGACGTGTCAGTTGTTCCGAGCCCATGATATCAATCACACCCTTTGTTATGCGTGTCAGGGAGTGTATTTACAGTATAAATTCGGGAGTCAGGTTCTAACAAATTCCCACACTGCGACGTATGTCCCACTGAACAACTGCCGATAATCTAGCGCTTGTCATCCACACTCGGCTCTTTGTCCGTCATTGTCCAGAGAATTCACATAGAGAACTCATGACTCTCTAATTCTCATTCCAAAGCAAGAACCATAACATTGCGTCAGTTTCAAAATGTCAGAGCTGTAAGCTGGTTAAGTAGCTTTGGATTACTTAAGGCTGCATTTTTCCAGATGAGAGCGAGAAGGCAGCATTAATGAGGCAGCAGTAAATTCCAAGATTATACCCGGTACCAGAATCGGACCCCACATGCGGTCTACACAGCTACTAAACAGAATAATGTCTTAACATCGGAGGCTTAAAAAATGAGAAGAAACTTGTTTAACCACCTACCTTTAATTCTTCAACATTTATAACCTCTCACAAACAATGCCCCTTTTAGAAAACTCCTGGCTGCAGTGATTGCTTTGTGAAGGTCAGGGGGAATTAGCATACCAGCCAATCAAATCATAGTAAAATCACCTGGGAGCTCACTGATCTCAGAGCTTCATTTATTTATTATTTTTTTCCCACTTAACGACTGTAACAGAACACGATATAACCGGCAGGACCAACCCACCAGGACGGTCGGCAGCAGGCATCTCCATTTTCTCTGAACTCACAAGCCCATGAGAAAGCCACAGGACGAAACACAGGACTCCCAGAAGCCCACTGGGGGGTAAAGAAGCATTAAGAGGTGTATAGCTGAACCCCAGAGACGCTTAACAGTCCCACACAAACACAAAGTCGTCAGAAGCAGCCGAATTACACAGCGACACTCCAGCTTCCGTATGGGTGAACTGCTGTGGTCTTTCACTAGTGTCCTATGGTAGGAAGTCCCCGACACCGAAAAGCACAGCAGCGTTCCACTCCAAATCTGGAAAAAAGCAAGCAGCCGATAAATCACATAGCGACTGGCAAGGAATGGGAGTGGGAAAGCGGACCTCTGGGCTGCTGGGAAAGAGAAACGTGTTCAAGAGGAAATAGCCGAACAGCCGAGGCGAGTGGAGGACAGGGGAGCACTTTGGCACACGGCTGGGATGACGATCCAGCTCGTAAGAGGCTGTGGTACCCTCGAGGGGGTTACATCATTTCGAGAACTCACCTTACACTCGGCGGCAGTTTTTAGGCCCTCCTGCTTGGAAAAGCAAACTACCTGATCCTCTGACCACACGGCCACACCAGGGCACACACACAGCAATCAGACAGGCTCTAGACCAGCTACGGCGTGAGACCTCAGCAGCTCTGAGCGATGCCGTGGCGGTTCTGGCATCTCAGAAAGAGTCACCCTCCTGGGATTTTACACACTATGGCGTCTATGCTTCACAGAGAGCCGTGTGATGGCACAGTCCTGTGGCTGAAAACACCTTGATAATGAGAGGTCAAAGGGGAACGGCCAGACTGCTTAAAGATAACAGGAAGGCCACAAGTGCAAAAATAACTACACAAAAGTAGCGTGCAGTAGGGCATCGCTAAATGCTCAACACATCTAGAAGCAGTTCTGAAGGCAGACGAGGGTCCTATGAAGGCTTTGGCGGGAACAGTGGCTTACAACCTGAGGTACTACAGAGGGGCCCGCCAAGCACCAGGACTGTTGTGGTTTATTTTATTGGCGGGCTGTGATAGCCATGATGCATATGTGGGTGGGCCGTGAGTGTTGAGCACCTCTGGGCTAGAGAAGTTAACGAAGAGGCCGGTGGATGCATGCATCTAGGCGTGAAAACGCAAGCGACATTAGAGATGAAGTCAAATCAAGAGCCGTTCTTGGATGTTAAAATGTTACAGCCCATGTCAGCACCCGTGTTACGGTAACGTTCCACCGAACTGTTAGCGCGAACTCAGTCCACGGCAGCGGCTGAAAACGGTGTCACATGGGAGACACGTGGTCCTGCGTACAAGTACGTCTCCTCACGAGCTTCAGCCCGAAAGTTGTGTAGCTTAATGCATTTTAACAGGTGGGTAAAGAACACCCGTTTGTGTCCAATTTTACAATTAATATGACAAGAGGCTTTTATGGACTTTTGAATCAATTGTTTTTGACTGGACTGAAAGATTAAAAAAGGCATTTTTTCCTTCGTTTGATAGGAGAGCTTCTTTTAATCTATCGCCTCATTCTTGCTGGGATATGGTGCCATTCCTTGGGTGAAATACACTTTTGAAATATTTAATTCTAAATCTGGGAATTTAGCGACTCAGCAAAGCCTCATTTCCAGCTTTCATTTGCAAAAACGTCAAGTCATTGTTGACCGTATAAAATTAAATAAAAATTCATTTTCCTTTTAGGAAAAAGATCACAATGTTGCTTTGTCATGTGCAACCGTGAAATTTTACAGACAACAAAAACATACAGGCGCAACGTGCCGTCAATGTACTGGCCAAGCTTTAGTGTGCTTTGTGTGTCTTTCAAAAACTGTTGACCAGTGAGCACCAAGGAAGGCGGCGCTTAAGCGGTTAAAGAGTTTCCGTTTGTTTCATCACACGCTCGCCTCGAGCGGGCGGGCAGCACCCATCCGTGGCGGACATTCCCCGCTGTCACAGGCGCCCACGCCAGCTTGGCTCCGGGACAGAACTCGAGACACACATGCATTCCTAGATGGTATGCGTGTCCAAGTGTGCAGGAGGCATCAAATTCACTCTGGATCCAGTACCCAGGCACGTAGTGTGCCAAAAATGGGAATTAAATTATACCGGCAACTGAAATGGTTTGAAAAAAAAAATTCCAATTAGTGCAACAATAAAAATTAATCCACAGCTACCGTGGGTCCAGTCTGCAATGGGAGTTCTTAAGAAAAAGGAGTTCTTACTTGGGAGAGCTTACTGGTTTACGGTGGAAGACGTCCCTATTATCATTTCGCCACGTTCCACTGTGCTTTGTTTTCACTTTTCATTCATCGCTACAAAGATGTTCCTGCTCGGACACTGAAAAGCATCCCTTTTCACCTCATGTTAAACACAACACCCTCCCCCTCGGTGGCAGTCGATAGCTGTGGGTCCAATTCAAGGAGGTAAGACGTGAACATGGCTTTCTTTAAAAGGGTTCTGCGTCCTACGACGCACACGGCCTCGTTTTCCCAAGAGAATTGCCTCCATTCAGTTTTTCAGGATACATATCAGGGAGGTGGGGGGTAGGGCGGGAGGTTTTCCCAATTAGAACGAGGGTTACGCTCGTCTTCTGTTTCTATACTCCAGGTGAAACAGACAAGACCACCAACAATACCACAGGACTTTTGTTTATTGGTACTGACAGTTTTCTGGGTTTGATCAGTTTATTTTTTTGCCATCTGTTTCATTAAACTAAACTCACTGTGTTTCCATAACTTCCCATCCAGGGCCCGTTTCACAAACAGGCACCTCCACCCCCCTTTTAATCTCGGACAGTAAGCTGCCCCCCCCTCCCGGTGTAGGGGGGGAGAAGTGAAGCCTAAACATGGCCTGTGAGGAGCTCAGATGGCTGGTCTCACTGGTATGAGGCAATGGGATCCTTCAGATGACGTGAGCGAACAACAGAGAGGCGTCTCTGAGAGAAAGGGTGGCCTCTGCACACAATAAACAAAGGATTCATCTCAATGGCAAGGAACTGCAAGAGTGTAGGGCTCTGCTTCTGGAACACTGCAGCTGCATGCAGAGGACTTCACGGGAAGAAATCCTTTATTTCGAGACAAGGGAGCACTTTACGAAGGCCTTCCACCTAAAAGGCCCATCGCTCGTATCTGCCAGTGCCTCACACGCCCTCGGGACGGTCATGCCGGGCTCATGGTCCGGTTTCGAGCTCAGCGTGTCATTCGGAATCTCTCAGAACCTCGGCGCTCCAAGGCCTCTCGTTCCGCATTAGGACTGGACGATGCTGGGCCAGGCTGGAGAGTATGAGGCCTGGACAGGCAGTGAGCCAGGTGCTCCAGTGAGGCTCAGGGGGGTCAGGGATGCTTTGGTACTGGAAGGCCGGGCCCCAGAATGGGAGCTCCCTCCCCTCTCCGAACATGCGGTGAGACGGCAGCTGATGAAGACGAGCGAGATAAGCATCACGATCCGAAGCTACACAGAGGGAGAGAGAAGCAGAGCGCAAATGGAAACAAAATAATCAGACTTGAAAATAATAAGTCCGTTGCTGAGCAATCCAAAACAAACAAGCACCAAACTAAATCTTGCTCTCACTCGGTTCCTTTCGTGATGAGGGCCGAAGCGGGAGCAGTCAGACACCGGTACACGTTATCGTAGGACTGATCATCGTCAGATAAGGGAGAGGATTTACAGTGAGACACTCGGGGAACCAACACTGGAGAAGTCAGCTCGCAATTCAGAGGATCTCAGAAACAGGAGGGACCTGTGCCAGGCTTTCCTGTAGTGCCCCCCCCACACCAAAGTGTGATCCCCGAGGGTGTCAGCGTTTCACAATTTCAGTCGAAGCAGTAGCCCACTACGGTCATACAGGATGTCGTTCAGCAAATGCAGGAAACGGTACCAGCATTAGGCTGTCAAAGCAGACACGGCCTCCCAATGTCTATCTTAGTCAAAGGAGAACCTGGCCAAATGCCGTGACAAGGCAGCGGCCGGGAGGACGGCGAGCTCCCCCGAAAGTGCAGTTTTAGTCACGTGACATCACAGAAGGCTAAATGGCTACCAGCCCATTGAGGAGCGCCATGTCCAAATCAGCATGTCTGCAACGAAAGCACTCAGCCTTTCAGATCAGCTCACCTCTCAGGTCTGAGGTGACTCTCAAACGACTCCATTACACACAGAGAAATTACTGAACACAGAAATGTCAACACAAAACACGTTTTGCAAAATTCATCTCAAAATCTGTTCCCCCATTTTTGCCAAGACAGTAAAACAGCTTTATAAAAATTCAGGAAATTTGGGAACAGCTAATAAAGCATTTTTAATTTTCTCCTTAGGGAAAATTTTTATAGTGGGAAATCTATGAAAATGCAACTACCCCACCTTCATGAAGATTTCAGGGGAGGGGGAAAAAAATCCACAACAGGATCGTAATATGAGAGGTGAGTATCTTTCTGTACTGTTTGATAGCTTAAATATACTTCAACAAAAGTTACAAGGCCAGCATCGATAGAAACGCTGCTTAAGTTCTACAATGTCGCTACACACACACAACGTATTCATAAGCCTCAGCTAAGAACACCAAGTTAGTTTCATCTCCTACACACTCAAAGTGGGAATTTCAAAGGTGAGGGGAACAGGAGCAGGAAAATGAAGGGGCGACAAACTGCAGCAAACTCCTAACAGACGCTCTACTCCGCTGGTAACTTCTTTGGCCTCGTGGCGGGCGCGTTTACCAACGGCTCCCCATAAAGACCCGTATATACGGGCAAAGGAGCCGGAGACATGACGTCATCGAAAGACGCGCTTCTGCGGTCAACGCAGCACGAAATTCGACTGAGCAGAAAAGTGTGTAAAGAGGCTTCCTTCTGGGATCTCTCTAAGAACAGCGAATGCACATGACGAGCAGCCATTTAAAAAGCCCCGTTAACCGGTGACCGATTCTCTAAAACCCTGAGGATTAAAAAGATGCTTAAACCCGGATACGGTTACTTATTCCGGGGATGGTGCCAAAAAAAGTCACATGCCTTCTGTCAAAACCCAAGCAGAGAGGCGGGATAATTGGAGGAGGGGTCCGTCAAAAATAAACGCACCGCTCGTTTGCCCTGACACGAGGAGAAGGGGACGCTCACTCGGACGAGCCAAAGCTAAGACCATGTTGAGAGGGCTCGACGGACCTCTGGGACGTCCCAGACGACCCCCGACAGCTGTTAACATCAGCAGGTCCCCTGAGGTGTCAGCTACAAGGCCGTCTGCTCTGTTAGCAGCCAGCACCGATTAACTTCAGGAAAGTGGCTTGTGGTGTTGGATCGAGCCGCCCCATCTTAGCCTTTTAGTCAGAGGCTACGAAAACGCACCAAATTACTTTGGCCCCTGGGGCAGCGTTGTAAGATTCCCCCAAAGTTCATTTTCTAAGCAGACAGTCTAGGAATAAATAAAATGACACACAATTAGATTAAAACTCCAGGATAAGACACTGTATGCGTCTTTGCTAACGAGCCCAAACCCAGTTAAACCCCAAAACTCATATTGTGCTGTTAAAAAAAAAAATTAATCAAACTAACAGCAAACTTATCAATTCTGAGAATGTCTCTCCCTCCCCTGTGGGTAAAGAGCCAAATGAAAGTGATCATTCTTTCCAGTCAGAGCACATTAAGCATGGTATCTCTGCATCAATAAGTGGGTTTTTTAAAAGGCACAGACTAAAATCACTGGATGCCTGTAGCCACCGCAGAAAAATTCAACAAAGCTCGATGGCTCCTTCTCCCTTTTTTAATGCAACGGTGAATTTTACTGTGGCCAAGAACGCCAAAAAGCATTTCACCCACAGAACTGTAGACCGACGCTGAAACAAGCCCACTAGACGCAGTGAGGTCACCCACTGGTAGCCATGTAACTCTGGTGTGATTATCGGCAGGCTCTCTTCGGGTAACCGAACACCGTGGTTGATAGGATTAGGGGAAGTTTCATTAACCCCCCCACAGTGTTTCAATGGCAGGCTGCGGCACCAGGCCAGAGTGTGTCCAAAAGTAGCCCACTCGCTCACGGCTGTAGGAGCGAGCGGCCCATCCTCGGAGCAACCAAGTCCCCGTAAGAGATGGCTGTGGTATTTAAAACTCGTCCACCTTCCAGTCAGCCTCAAACTGTCATAACAGAGGGCTAAAAATAACACAGAACTCTCCAAGTACAAATGGGAATGCAAAAGAGTGGAAAAGATGGTCTTTAAAAAGGTCCGCTCGGAATTCCCAGCTTCCGCATGACCCAAACCCATCACCGAGGCCCCTGTTCCTTCCTCTTTTTACCACACCATACGTCACTTTGCCATTCATGCTGCATTGAAGGTAAATATGCTTACTACCTTTAAAATAAAAAAAAAAAAAACAATCCCTGTGTTTATAGTGATTCCATCTCCAAACGGTTTATCTGTCCATTCAGCCATGCGGCTTATTCTGAACAGGGGTGAGATGAACTCAGGACCAGTTAGGGTTTGACATATCAAGCCAAAATTCAGCTCTAGAACAGAAATAACCAAGATAAACTGGTAAAAGAAAAACGTTTTTCACGTACGAACCACAGCTAAGAGGTGTGCTCGAAGAATTTGGAGCCCCTAAAACAGCCAACAGGCACTTAGAGGCTAACAGCTACTTCCACGAGTTATGGATGGTTTATCAAAGAAGATACAAAATAAAAAACGTTTCTCCCCAGATCGACGGCCCTTGATGTCACGACAAGGCCCTGAGGGAGCATTTCGGATGATCTCTACCTTGAGGCTCCCTAATGCACATGCACTAGTCACAACAAAGGGAGCAGGGGTGACACGCTCACGAACGTAATCATTCGACGCACCACCTACAAAGGGGAATGCTCCATGCAAATGTGCTCATGCAAAGGATCTGGCCGGGCAGGCCTCCAGGAGCAGACCGAAGTATCCGCTTCAGGTGCCCAGGCAAAATCACAAATTTTAAACACCGCAGTTCAAAAGCCGCAGAATCCGAGTCAAGTGTAATCAAAGCAAGGAGCTTCCTGTGCAGGGGGGGAAAAAAAACGAGTGTCAGAACTATTTGTGGAAGCAGACTGCTGAGAAAAAAAAAAAACGTCTTTCGCGTCAATAAGACACAAAGTCTGCAGCTGAATCGTTGGATATGCAGAAACAATTCTGACAAACACTTTCTCACACCTTCTAACAACGTGTATGAATTACCGGCCCAGTCAGGGGCCACATGCTCCTAAAGTAAGGAAGAGAAAGTGAAAATGAATCAACACAGCATGCAGACTCTGTGGGAAAGGAAGGAGGGTCAGATCCCCCCCACTACAGCAGGCTAATGGCGACACCCGTCATGTGACTCAGACAAGCAGGGTGAGACCACACGCAGTGATGCCGGGTGATATTGATCTCCCTGGAACAGCAGCACCTTTCTGGTAATGGCCAAGGTGGGGCGCCACGCTGTTTGGCAAAGACGTGACAGCAAGAACCGCGGGGAGACAGACTCTCCAGCAACAGGGTAGGCTAAGCTATGTCTGACAGGACAGCCATCAGTCAAGCTTGGCTTCGTCCTTGGAGATAATTACAGGGTTTACCCTGGGGATGATCACATTTTTATTCCTATTTTAAATAATCAGCTGGAAACCCAAATCTTACACAGTGATGATACCTCACCAGCAAATTCCAGGCAGCGGGGACGGGGAACAGATGGAGGCCGTTGTTAGTTTCATTGGATGCATTGCAACCGCATTATCGAAAGCGACACACAGTACTTCCGCTCAAAAAGCTGAACGAACTCGCTGAAGCAGTGTAGGGCAGGCGTCGAGTTCAAAGGTTTGCAGGGAGGCTCCGCCTCCCGCAACACAGACTGCTGACTGTGGGGAAATAGATCAAAAGGCTTCTGGCAGGACGTGTTACAGAGACCGAGGAGCAGAGTGAAAAATGCACACCGAGGGAGGGGGAGACACCATAACCTTACCGCTGAACAAGGAAGGCCAGACACGCTGCCCAGCACCTGATAAGCAACTGCACAGTCACCCAAATGGGTGTGGTGGAGACAGACGTGCCCCTTGCCCTACACCCTAGCACTATAGGACGAGAGGCAGAGGCCATTATATTCTTCTTTTAACACCCATAGGTGTGGAAAAACAACTCCTATTAGGAATTCTGCCAAACCGGAAGGCAAACTATGGCAGCAGACAGTGAGAGGCAATACATTACCAGTCATTAAATATTTATGTGCACTTATATTAATATTCACGCTGCAATTGTTCCTTTACATTCTATGTCTGTTCGCTTCTCATAAGCACTCATCCAACGGAGCATCACAATGAGACGGATGCCTGTCGAATGGATGTCCAGGCTATGAGGCAGGGACCACTTTGAGATGTCAGGCTGTGGCGGAGCACTTGCGGAGGAGAACACGGAAACCCCACTCACACTGAACCCACAGTCGTGGAGGCAAAGCCACGGCGATCACCACCGAGCCACCACGCTGCCCCAACGGTAAAACCTTGCTGACGAAACTGATTTATGTGTATTATTTCGGGCACATTTATTGCCTCCCTTTAACAGCTCAAACACTGCTGTTACTGGTACAGGGCATTTAAGTTGAGGGACAGAGAGACAACGCACAGAAACAAACCTTTCCCTTTGGAAAAAGTTAAAGTGGTTTCCAAAGTACCCAAAGCCAAGTCAGAGGAACCCAGCGGAGCTGCAGTTTTTCCAGCCTCAATGCGCACTTTACAGTCGGCCGTCCTTAACCAGACATTCCCGAGCTAATGTGCGGGCCAGCGGTCTCTTCTCTTCCCGGCCACTCCAGCTGCATTCAGAGAGAGTCTCAACGCTTCCTTTCTGGTAGAAAACAAACTGGCAAGTGAACAGTGACGACGGGGAAATTAGCCTGACCCTTTCCCCTTCATCATTACACAACTCTGCCAGTCACCAGAGCAACAGAAGTCAATTTACTGACCACAGTCCAGCTTCCCCAACTGGAATCTCTGACATGTAACCAAACAATCGCCATTGTCTTACAAAGTTGATTGCAAACGTATCCCGGCCCAGACAGATTCTAAACATTATGTCAAAGTCTCAAAATAAAACATGTTAAATACACTGTTTGATCATAGCCCTGGCAACTTGTTAACGTTATACTAGACGGTAAAGTGACCTGGTAAATACTGAACATTTTCGAGATACCTGAACCATCACAAGTTCCACCAGAAACCACCACCAACATCAGAAAGCCAGCATCTTTCACCGACTGGACCATGACCTGCTGGCGCAGCGATTCATCCCATCAGCAAATCATCCTGTCATCCGAACACCAATGAATGCATGCAGAATGCAAAGAGGACGCAGCCCCCTCCGTTCACCAGCATTAACGATGCAACCAACCGCTGAGCCGCAATAATGCAATAAAGACTCGGCTGGAACTGAGACGAGCTGGCGGCCACAGGTCCTTCATGTTGATGATGTCGCAATCAAATGATTAAGTGAAGCCAGAAAATCCTGCGTGAGAGAGACCATATAAACATGCCCCCCCCAGCCCCCCAGGCCCCCAAAGAAACATGGATTTGAAAAGAGAGACTAACATACTGGGCATCAAATACCCCGGCTGTCAAATCCTCATATTGACCAGCAGCTGAGATGTGAATGAAGAGTCTTTTAAAGGCTGTCAGTTAGTGTGCTCTTCATGCAAACGAGTCAGAGTTTCAGATGCGAAACTTTGGAGTCTTTCTGACTGGAGTCATAGTAAATCAAGTTAAAAAGCAATCAGAGAAACACTGCAGATGGCTGAAGCCTGTCGGAATACAGCAGCACAAGGGGGCTGATGAAGCGTCCCCTGAGTGTGTTTACCTTGTGTTTACCTTTGTTTACCTTGTGTTTACCTTCACCACGTGCTCAGCCTTCATCTGCATGTCAGCCACTCCCCTGCGCCCGGAGATCCACTCACCTCGCCCGCTGGTCACCGAAGTAAGCCGCGTGTCACTGCTCTGCTGAGACCACGACCCGGTGCTCTTCTCGGGGACCAGTGAAACGGCGTCCCTCGCTCCAGCGGAGGACTGAGTCGTCGCGGAGCTCACGGTGTCGAAGCTTCGTGCCCCGGTACGAGCCGGGGTCGGCGTGCCCCGTACGAACCGCTCCTCCGGTAAGTGGTTGGGCATGGTCGAGGAGTTGCTCGGTTTCACGGTGGTCCCGGGCAATGAAAAGGACCGCTTTCCAACAGCTGGAACATCGCTGCTGTCGACAGCAGCCTCGTACACCCCGAAGCATGCAATTAAAACGAGCTGCAGGCTCGGCTTCACCAACATCATTAGGGATGATGTTCTTAACTCTCCATGCAGTCCACGAAAACGGGCCCTTCACGAGCAACTTTGCGGTCGGGTTGCTCTCCAGCTTCTCCCTCTCCGCTCCTGACGAGGACGAGTCGGTCCCCAAGCACGAGACTCTCCTCGCGCCACCGGCTCCGCAAGCGCCCGCTCCCGCCGTCACTTCTACGCCGAATGACACGAGGACCACTCCACTACGTTGACACAGGAGCTCCGCCCCCTCACGTGTTTAAGCCGAGACGGGCACTTGGCTACACCAATGAGGAGATGGGCTGGTCGGCCTCGACAGTATCGATAGCCTGAAGGGCGGAGCTCTCTTCGGGTCCAACTCCGAGAGCGGACTCTGATTGGTCAGTAGAATAAACACGGGGAAACAGTAGCGAGAGTGAAGAAACATACCGGCGCGTCGAAGTCTGATGGTGCTGCTTGGAAATCCTGCACAATAACAGCATTTTCGCGATAAATTCACGTCGATCAAGGTCATTCGACACCGTTTTCAAACCTGCCCAGACACTTCACACAAACAAAAGAACAGCCTAATCAAAGTTGCCGGGTAAATGATCAAAAGGTAACCCGCCGCGTTTTCCCGGTCTATTTCTTGCACCTTAACGTTTAAATTCCATATGAAAGCCTTCAGAATTAACTTTAAAAGAGAAATGGAAATTACGTGTTTCGGGGGTATTCTCGATATAGGGTAGACTACATAAGCAAGACTTCTGTTTCAATGCATACAGACAAACAGCGTCGAAATCTTGACAATGTGTACTTACGGTACTGTCATATGGATGCTTTTCTCGGACCGCTAAACTTTGATCTCGAGTCCAAAAATCTTGGCAGCGCAAAGGCGCCATCTTGTGGTGAGGAACGTGAAGTTGTTAATAGATGCCGAGTTTATTGACCGCAGTACAAATTACTCAATATCCAAAGCCGAGTCGGTTCAAAGCCCAGGAGGACTGCTGCTGTACAGTGGTACCCCAAAGAAACTACTGAATTTGAAATGCCTTCGCTTATTCGGCTTATGCAAGTCCTATAAGTCGCCATGATGATGATAATAGAATGATAATAATAAGAGGAAAAACATAAATACAGAATTGTCCTTTTATTAGAGGCCAAGTCACAAAGGATGCACTTTTAATGATGGGCTTTAACGCCGTGACATACTGTACATACTGACCATCCATGACTACATACTGGACGTCCCTTTGTCATGACCAGAGCACGTGCAAGCTTCAAAAACACACAAAGCCTAATAACACAACTCACATGACATGAGCATACTGCTTGGTTCATGTTTCAAGTCTTACTGTAAACGTTTGAATTTGCAGACTTTTAGTTTGGGACTGACGTGCAACAACATGTTGAAATACCTTTGGTTTTATGGCGACGGAACACTGAGGCACCTGATAATGCCAAATGAGCGTAAGAAAGCGAAACCTTCACAATAGAAGAAGTTCAGCTCGGTTATGGTGATGCTTTATGATGCCCGGCTTCCTGGTTACAGCCTGGGAAGGTGCGGTGTGTGGGGGTGTGTGTGTGTGGGTGTGTTTATCCACTTTATTCTGACATCTTCCCACTGAGACGAAGAGCCCTGTCGTGTTGCATGGGCTGCAGGCTGATTGCACACCGCAGGCATTTCTTGCTCATTCAGGCTGCCGAGCCTTCATGAGGCGACCGGAGAAGCGGATGTGACGCACGGAAGGTCGCCGTCCTTCGCATCTGCCACAGCCGGGGCCATGGCGCCGTTAGACTTGGACAAATACGTGGAAATCGCCAGGGAGTGCAAGTACCTGCCCGAGAACGACCTGAAGGTGAGCGACAGGCGTGCATGTGTACAGCAGAACGCCGTGCTGCCGGCGTGACTCTGGAGTCTCAGCGCAGGGTGTCCGGGGTGCCGAAGCCGAGGCTCACGGAAATGCTGCTGGAGTGCGGAACTGAACTGCGGAGAGACCATAAGCGCGGCATTTTTACCATGCTATAATTTACATAAGACGTACGTGGCGTATACTTAGTGTTTATGTGCTTTCCGCGTGTCTGTGTGTGCGTGTGTCTATGTATTGGTGTGTGTGTGTGTGACACAGAGAGCGCTAGATTCAGAATGCCATTTCTGTGGTATGGAGATCCCATGTGTCCAGTATCCTGACAGTCCTGAATGCTCCATCTTCTGCAGAGACTGTGTGACTACGTGTGTGACCTTCTTCTGGAGGAATCCAATGTCCAGCCGGTGTCTACTCCGGTCACCGTGTGCGGCGACATACATGGGCAGGTAGGCAACGTCTTCTGACCTTCTAGCCATGATTTTAATGAATTATGTATTCAATGTATTTCATGCTCTGTTTATTGGCAGTATGCGTTGCACTGACATCGTCACCCCCCCCTGTCATGACCCCCTCCCCCCCCTGTTGCTTTCAGTTTTACGACCTGTGTGAACTTTTCAGAACTGGGGGGCAGGTTCCGGACACAAACTACATTTTTATGGTGAGTGCTGATGTTTGCCTTGACAGTCTGTCTATTTTCCATGTTGTCAGGCATTCCAGAGCCTTCTTTCTGTGTTTCAACTGCCCTGTATCGTCCGATTGAACTGGGCTCTCGTGAATCTGCCCTTTAAAATAAGTTTCATTTCATATCAGGGCTTCTTTTGCAGTGTTATGTTTCTTGCTAGTTTCCTGTTTATGACCGCAAGATTTTAGCAGAGTAGTTTGCATGATCACACTTCGGATTGCGACGTCTTGTCTGCAGGGTGACTTTGTTGACCGGGGATATTACAGCCTGGAGACTTTCACCTACCTGCTGGCCCTAAAGGCGAAGTGGCCCGACCGCATCACGCTGCTGCGGGGCAACCACGAGAGCAGGCAGATCACGCAGGTGTACGGCTTTTACGGTTAGGCTGCTCTGCTCGCTTCTGGATACCGCGGAACGCTGCCGCGGCTGCCGCGTGGCACTTTGGCTGGGCGGGGGCGTGTTAATAGGCCCCCGTTTAAAGATGGATCCAGATTATGTAAATCCTCATGAGTCTCTGTGAAGCCCTGGGTGGCCCAGGAGCGACTTACGCAAAACGCCAGGCAGCCACTCATGTGGCGTTAACTACGTGTAAGAGAGCTGTCATTTTGACTCTACGGCAGTATCGCAAAGTAGAGGGAACCATCCTTAATATGATTCACCAATGAAAGCAAGTGATGTGTTTTTGAAAAAGCATTAGATTATTGTTGTGTTATTGTTTTAAATATTACTGGTGCCTTGTTGATAGGCTGGGATTCAGGTATAGCATGCATTGATTTATGAAATGTACAGATATGGTTTCATGGCGCTAACAGGTTTCTTTTCTTCAGATTTCCATGCTGTATTGTAACGTGCTCTTGTCTTTCAGATGAGTGCCAGACCAAATATGGAAATGCAAATGCATGGCGATACTGTACAAAAGTGTTTGACATGCTTACAGTAGCGGCTGTGAGTACAGATTTTATCATGATGTGGTAACTTGATGCCATTTCAAGTGTGAGGAGTCTAAGGCATACAGGCTGTAGACTAGGGTGTGTGTGTGTGTGTGTGTGTGTGTGTGGGGGGGGGGGGTTCCCGGCTGGTTTTGATTCACAAAAACAATCCGTGGGTGGGTCCAACCAAAAATTACCTCCAGGCCTCCAGGCAGTCCTGTTTCC
>JAACJT020000122.1:0-20398 GCA_009936485.2 Gymnarchus niloticus | reverse complement strand
TCCATCCATCCATCCATCCATCCATCCATCCATCCATCAACAGCTTTACGCCTAGACTGGCAATCTGCATCCTCACAGATGGTGTCAGGAGCTTTACACATCATGCCATGCAACCGTAAACCTTAGTCAAACCTTAATTCTGAGTTAAACAAAACCATGACCTAATCACAGTTCCAAAAATATAATTCCAAAATGAACCTGATGACAGAAGCATTCCCCATCCTTCTGTTCCACAGAAATCCCCAGCACGCACATCCCAAACGTCAAGACGTCACATTCCACTTCGGTTATTTTCTACCCACATTATGTCTCAGTTTCTTCATCACCTGTTTCTCAATTACAAGATTTTAGGTTTAATGTAGCACCCCAGCCTCCTCCATACATATGGCTATATGCCAGCTACACGGGGACCTGAATCTGCACATTCTCATTACATGATCCATCAATTTAGGCTCCTGCTCCTCACATCCAAAATCTGGTGAAATTACAGATTGTAAATCAGTGAAATCAGCACTGGAACAGAGACCATCCAGGCGTCTTACCTTGCCAACATACTGAGGATCAGAACCCATGTACTCCTCCAATACAAAGAACTGGTTCCACACCCAGCCCCTCTTGACCCTCTGAAACCCGGGTCTGCCATTCCTCATTGGTCCAGCCAGGCCCCGAGGGCGGTCCTTTCCCAGCCTGCCTGGGGAGGGCAAGCGAAGTGGGGACAGGAGGCCGTCGTCAACGAGAAACCACAGCAGCAGCACCAGGCAGTTCCTTGTAAGCATTGGCAATCTAGGAATAAGGAGGTCCAACGTAAACTCAAAAAAAAAAAAACGTTCAGGGTAGAATAGTCCAATTGGCGTCCTCCGAGTCCAACTGGGGTGGGGTGATGTTGCAGTTGCTTGGAGATAAACAGTTTCCAGGCGATTGTGCTGGGATTGCAGATTGTTGAGGTGTTCTGTCTCCTCTGTGTCTCATGTAGACAGCCACCTGACTGAAAACACACACACACATGCACACACACACAAAATTCCAATAAAAATTATGAATTATACCACTTCTTTTGTGTAAATTCAGCATGGTGAAATTTATATAGTATTAAAATACGTGTAGAATAAAAACATAAATGAAATGACCTTTGACAAAGCTTTTTGAAAGTGGTAAAAAGTGTAATTCATAAATTCCACAAATTTGCATTGTTTTTAAGGACATCTGTGTTCTGCTCACAGTCTCTGTGGTCTTAAGTGGTATATGTTTTGGTTTGACATCTACCATCACGGTGTCTTGGAGGTCATACCAGAAAGTATGCCCCAGTCAGTTTTAGCATGTATTTCCCAATTTCAGGAGTTCAGATTTAAAAATTCCAAGCTCTTTACCATCTGATACAGATTCAAATATCTATTATATCTGCAAGACATCTATCTGTTCTGTCTTACTTTTTCACCCTCATTGATGCTGAGATTTAATAATGAAAATGAGAGATTCAAAGAAATTCAAGGTACGGCCTACAAGCAAACTTTATTCTTTTAAATCAATTTAGTCAGTTACACCAATTAAAATGACTGAAAACATCACAGACAATTTCACCCTAAAATAAAATGTCAGCATAAGTACAACAATAAAAATGATAAAAAAACATACCCTCTATTATCCATCTTCCATTTCTAAAAATACATTAACAACCACAATATCAACAATGAAGCTGATTAAAATCAGTCATTATAAAACACAAACACATCATTAACTTGGATAAACGCAATAAAATTCAACCATTGTCACTAACCGCTAAAATTTTAATAGTAATCTGTTATAACAGCACAACGGTTTAAAAACCAATCGTTTCCCAAAACAGTGCAGTGACATAACGAAACAAATTCACCAGATCCACAGAGAACCCAACATCAACTGAATTAGGTCTTCCAGTAATCTTCTTATATATTCAGAAACAGACACTGACATCATTGTGGTGTGCCACACTCAGTGTAAGTTTTACTCGAAAGTAGCATTTATTAAAACTATAAAACAGAACAAAGGATTTGTTCTTCTACTAAAAACAAAGTTTTTACGATGTACAGTATGTTTTTAACTGCTTTTGTGAAGAACTCCCATAATGCAACGCTAATATGAACCCACGATGGTTGTGTGACCAACTTGCCGCATTGCACTGCAGGTCTGCTATTTCTGGTATCGGACATTAATAATGCATGACCTCCTTGTCATTTAACACCTTCACAAAAAATTAAGGTGAGTGCTCCGATAATCAATAGTGACACATTTTAGAGGTCTGACTTGACAGATAGTACACCACGTGTTTTGTGTGTCACTGTATCTCAACAGATTGTAGCCAATTGAATGCATTACCTATTTTCGTTCTGCACTAATTAAAGACTCTAATATGAATCCCACACTGGCAGAAAATTATATATTTTTTTTCTTTCTGCGTGAAAGCTTCAGCAAAGCAATTGTATTTGTATGCATTAAAGGCCAGAATAAAGTAGATTGAAGCAAACTAATAAATATATAACTGGGGACCACGATGTTCCATATTTGCAAATGAACTGTAAATCATCCATACACACACGTAGGTCACTTGACTTCGGCCTGTGAGACGAGCGCATTACAAATTGTTTACTTTGAGTTGACATTAATTAAAATGCTTTCAAAGAGAAATCCTGTTGAAAGGTTTTTGGCAGGTTGTAGCAAAAATAGGATGTAATATACCTAACAATGTTAAGTATTAAACTGTACGGATTTTCAAATGCAGAATTGACAACCGTACTCATAATATTACAGTAGTAACTCCACACTGATTACTTGATTGGGTAAAATGCTATGCCAAAATGTCAGCTTGATATCTTAACACGCAAAGTATTTACGCCTTTGAAACTAACCATCGAAACTTGTGTTTTGCTGGTGGAGAAGCTCTCATCGTGTCACTCACCGACTTATTCGTGTGTCGATTGGTGGAAATCAGTTCAGAAGTTACACTGTTGACCAATCAGAGAGGGCCAAGACATGCCTTCAATATGTAGGCGAGATGGGATCATGAAGGCTGTCACTCACTCAGTTCAGGCCAGAGGGCACTATTAAAGTACAAAATGACGTTAAACCAGTCGGCAATTGAAGGCACAGACTGATTCAAACCATTCTGCGTTTGGATTATTTGTTAGTAAATATATACACAAATTTCAAGGCACAGGACAGACACGCTTCGACGTCCGATGTGGGTCAGAACCACCAACCTTCAACCATCTTTTCATTCATGCGGCATCACCCTGAGCCTTTAACGTGCCAGAAACACAAAAGTTTATATGCTTGGGAAGAAACCGATTTCTGTGATTATGATCCAGCGGCTGTGTGGGGTGAACCTCTGACACAGGCTGAATCTGTAACGAATGAGATTTAATTAGCCATCCCCCCCCAACTCATTTCGTGTGTCAGCTACGTGAAAACACACCCCCAAGCCCAAGCCATTGTAGTCTTGCTCCTTACCTGTCGTTTTAATTACCCACCCTGGCAAAAGCATGATTTTGCCCCCAAAACAGAACTGCGTGGTGAAAAAAGTGTAGAAAATTGCTGCCTATGCCGTTTCTGAAATAAAGATGAGGAGAACACAAAGGAGGCCCAGTGAATCACTGGGTAGCACCACAGCCTCACACCTCCAGGGTTGTGGGTTCGATTCACACACCTGCTATATGCGTGCAGTTTGCTTGTTCATCCCGTATTCATGCTGGATTCCTACAGCTTCTGTGTTCTCCTCCCACAAGTTTTGACTGGATCGGCATCTCTATATCATCGGAATGTCTGGCTGAGTGTGAATTTGTGTGCTTCCGCATCCTTCAACGGCAAGCCATCATTTCCAGGGTTCCCTTTGCACCTCCTGGAACAAGCTCTAGGTTCACCGTGACCCTGTCAGGGATAAGTGGCCATGAAAAATGATTGGCGGACAGTTAATAAGACTAAAACCTCATGACAGCAAGCCTGTGCACTCAAATTATCACACTGGCCTCGTTTTGTAGTCACCTAAACGATTAGTGTCTGATTGAAAGTGTATTTAATAAGCCTAAATGCAATATGGTCCAAATAAAACTTCTTAACCTGTTTTTTCGAAATGAGATATCGAAGCCAAATAGCTCGTAACCTAGATATTAGACGGAACGTAAAACAAAATTACAGGAACATATCTGGTGAGATGGGAAGTGATGCACTGTGATTAAACTGTCAGCCTTTTAAAAAAAATAGGACACACCATGGCTCTGTTCTGAAGGTAGATGGCAGGCTACAGAAATACAATCATAGAAATATATTGTTATGGAACTAAAAGCCAGAATTTCCTCTGCGATGATGGGGGAAGGAAGTCGTATATACATTTTTTGTCTGACTGCTCGCTTAGGGCATCCGCAGCACAGGGCAAAAATCTACATGAAATACGAGTGGATTTGACCCGGCTCAGTGTTTGTTCACGCATTCACTGGAAAACAAGTATTGAGTCAGATAAATGTGGGATGGAAAAAGAGAGGGAAAAACAGCATTCTAAACGATGTTCCGGAATGCACAAGACGCACTGCATTGTGGTCAAGCATGCAGTGGTCTGTCCCCGATGATGCATAGGGCAGCCAATGAGGTGGGGGCTTGGTTCATGCTACTATGCAGTGTCAGACAGTTGTGTGACCTGAGGTTTTCTATAACCTCTTTGATTTTGTTAAGGCACTGCCTTTGGTATGTGATTAAAGCTACTAAAATGATATCATTATACTTCTCAGCTGCTAAGCTGCCCTTAAAACGAACAGTTAAGCTGAAATTGAACATCGAGGACCTAGAGCACCCTTCCCTAAATAGAAATCCCTCTAAATATTGCAGTGCATCCACCGAGGAAGTATTGAGAAAGTACCATCCATCATCACCAGCTGGTGCTTCTGGAATCACCCTCGACTGTGGCACTAAATGTACTTTTCACTTGTTGTTTTAGAAAGGTAGCTCTGATTCCCTGTGATGTTGCTTCAAGGCACTTCTGTTTGACCTCCAATAAAAAGTATGTCATAATTAATTAAGGAAAGGGACCTTTAACCAGATGGCTGCAGATCCAAATCCCAGTAGGGAAACTATGTGTGTGTTAGAGCAGGTGCTTAACCTGAATGTCCTCATTATGTGTCCAGTGGCATTATGGGTAAAATATGGCCCTACTACGCGAATGATGATGTAGTTATCAACATCAGAATTGGGGTTTAAAAAGTTTTACTGAAATTCCATCAATGTTGATTCTAAACAGATTGATAATTTCCGAATTAATTTTATTCTTTCAAAGAAGGAAGACGGAAATGAGATTTAGTTAAATAGATTGATCATTTTTCATATCTACTCTGACTGTTACAAATGATGTCTCAAAAATTCCTCCCCAAAAACCAAAACCCAGATTCATAAAATTAGGTAACGGTCAGACTTGTGCTTACTCATGATGGAGAAAGTACTCCAGCATTAAATCCCACCACTACCCTGTTTCAGCATCATCCTTCTCAGATGAGATTATGCATCTTTGCACCAACTTAACTCTAACTGAAAAGACACTGCACCCGGCTGATTAAATATATGGCTGTGGTCACATGACAGCTGTTGGCTAACCTGCCTTTCTGCTAATAAGCTAAGTTTGCTGCCTTTTCTCATAGCATTTTGTACCCATTTATTTAATAACCATGTCATTCAACACATCCAATTACTGAATGTGGAGACAACTTGATAAAACTTTATTTTCTTATATTCCTTGCCCTCTACCCACAAAATGGCTCACATCAGTTTTTGTGGAGGAATGTTTTGTGTATGTTGTTTTTTTCTTTTCAGCAGTCATTTGAGTACAACAATCGGTAATGGAAGCAAAATCCTATATTGAACAATTCTGTTGTATATCTTACATTGATAATGGACATGAATTTTTATCTCTATACGTGTCTGTGTGGTCTGGTAACAGTTCCTGAGTAATTGATCAGTTGGGAACTAAAACTCCCTGGCTTGAGTTCAAGCTCTGTACATCCTGCTAAACTTGCAAAAACATCAAAATCTGAAGTAAATTAAACAGAGCTGATTTATTTTACTGTCTAACTTTCATGCATGAAAGAAAAAAAAAAACAATATGCATCATCGCAGGCAATAAATACTGTGACTGAAAAAAAAGCAACACTCTATTGATTTATTTCCTACAGGAAGTGTCATGATGGAAAACATATACATTTTAAAAACAAATAAATATTCACTACTGAGAGTCTGAGCTGAACCAACCTAGTGTTAGATGAAAATGCAGAAATCACTTAGAGATTTTTTTTACTTCCTTAGTCAAATTCTAGGTATCTTACCAATATAAGGCAATTCACTGTGATGCTTTGTACCCTGTGTTTCCTGAGTTTGACTCATGGATGGATGGATGGATGGACAATGAGTTCAGTGAATAATACACTGAATTACTGGCCATCTCCTATTTGTATGACCCTGTGAGGTGTTTCTTAGTCTACATAAATGTCTTGCTCAGTCATCAACATATGGTGAATAGCTGGGATGTGACAGATTAAACTGCAGTAGAGGGTGGGGCACGCAGAGTGCGAGATTTCTGCCAATGACAGCCATCCTGGCTGGACAACCAGGGTCTCTCGTGCAAAGACCTGAATGACATTTGTGGCATGTATGCTACCTTCATCCAGCGTAATACTACTATCTTTTCAGCACACATAACTATCCACGTCTGTATGCTTGTTATACAGCCTGAACGCCTTACAACCTCATCACCATTTCCTGAGAGAGCGGAAGCATGCAATGATAAGCGCATTATAATTCCCTTATTAGACTTGTCAGACACACAGGCTCCAAACAAACATTAAAAGCGCTGCAGAAACTTCATCTTATTGTTTAAAAAAAAAAGAAAAAAAACATAGAAACCACTTCTCAGTGAAACTGTTGTGTAAACGTTGGCTTGTCACTCTCCCAAAAGCCTTGAGACGTTTCCCTGCTGGGTTGTTGTCTATAAGAATCATTATTCCACCCCAGCAAATGAGAGGAGACAGCCTCATTCAGATCGCTGGAGTGAAATACTCCTCATCTCCACATCATCAATGAGCCTGATGCTGGAAGGCTACAATCCCCAAGGCAGTGTTAGCGCCTAAATCCAGAGCACCTCGATGTGTGGACCATTCTGGCTAATTAAACCAAATAATGCTTCCCGTTAAGTAATTAAGGGAAGGGATTTAACAAAAGCAAGCGAAACGCCACAGGAGGTTTGGAAGCTCAGATACGTGATTTGTGTTCGGTCGGACCCCGTCAGATGGGGAACTGTACTTAACGCCATAGTAGCCCTACAGGGATATACCCGCTGTGAGCACTTTGTGATTCTCAGGGGTGCAGAGTTATTTAGGGATAACATGGATACTCAGCGCTTCAAATTCACTCAGCGCTTTATGGCCATTTTGCATTTCTTTTCAGGTGTGTTGGAATCTGTCCTTGTGGACCTGAGAAAGAAAAGGGGGCTGCGATTCTCTCTGCAGTTGCTGTTATCCCTTAAAACAAAACCCTGCTGCAGCCTGAAGATGAATACAGGTCAGTAGGAAAGATAAAAATGGATAAGGCGTGCACTCGAAAAAGGAGTGCATAAGATATACACTCTAGAAGAGGCACAGGAGCCATGTCA
Organism: Gymnarchus niloticus; assembly: GCA_009936485.2. Taxonomy (NCBI): domain Eukaryota; kingdom Metazoa; phylum Chordata; class Actinopteri; order Osteoglossiformes; family Gymnarchidae; genus Gymnarchus; species Gymnarchus niloticus. The sequence continues at coordinate 12,741 of JAACJT020000122.1, read as the reverse complement.
CGAGGAAACCGCACAGAGAAAAAAGGTAGCGCTGTTTTTTCACACTCTGCAGGACAGATTCTTTTCTTATTCCTTCAAGACTTCCTGACTCTTCCAGCATCCCCAGTAATTCCAGTCAGAGAGAGCTGCATTCTGGAGCACTGTGTTATCTGCTCTGGCTCTATAGAGAAGTGAGTAATCAGATTTTGACAGCTGGGAGCTGGAAAACCCCTGTGCTCCAAGTTGAACTCTGCACAGCTAAACTAGGCAAGGTAATGGTTCTGTGCATGCTGCCCACCCCCTTTCAGGAGTACTCAATGATTAAAAAACAGCACAACATTTCAAGGTGAAGCTCATCCATCAATCTACCCGTCCATTCATCCACATAACCACTCATCTGATTCATGATTGCGAGATAGAGTAATCTCACATGTGATTCTTCCTGTAGAGTTGTCACTTTGGATATTTAATAACTATGGAAATTTGGTGAAATCTGGTCTAATTTCCTCTAAAGCTGACTTGAAAGAACGAGCAATATGGGTGGGCTTTATTCTCATTTAAACTGGACTCCAACTGTTATCTGCTTTTGGCTTTGTGGTCCTGAATCAGTGCTGACACTAAGGGAGATAATCATACAGCTATCTTTTTTCTTGAGAACTCCAGAACTCCCTTTACTGTATGATACCCTTTAAAGTTTGCTTTCTGATGGCACACCTTCTATTCAGCAAGCTGCATTCTGCTAATTCAGAACCATGGACAGCAACCACCAGAATCGTCAGCTACATCACCCGAGAAGAGAGGCAAAGTGAACGGCGGTTCTTTGATTCTCTCCCACAGAAGACATCATCACCAAATTTGAGTTGCCCGGTACTTAAAGGGGCAACTGTCTCAGAAATCCTGGCTGACATCTCACCTCCTACTCACACCGTGCATTTATCTTTCCCCACCAAATGCTTTGTTGATTGCCCTTTTGTACCCAATAAAGCAGCACCTCAGTGGATATGCCCTCCCCCAATGTCGTGTCTGGGCCCTTTCCTGACTCCCTTTACCACTTTGCTAAAGACCCATCAGCCTGCTTAAAGACGACAGTTTCATTTAAATCATGACTTTGTGTACACATTAATAGTCCGGAAATGAGTTTCAGACATTTTTTCTTCATATTAGCTTAATAAAACAGGTATATCCATTCCTATGGTTTTTCTTCAATCAGATTGTTGCCCACTTGAACTGGACACGTGTAAGAAGCACTCCGGCAGAGAGAGAGAGAGACTTGGATTACAGATGATTTGAGACCTTGGCAGGGAGCTAAAGGTAAAAACAAAAGAGCTCACCAATGAGAACAAACAATGAATGACATTTGTGCCTGATCTGTTTTTCTTTCCTGTTACAAACATTAGCAGGCTTTCTCTCGCTCACTAACCACCAGCTGTCACCGATGAAACCTGTTATTCAAAATTAGAATCTTAATGGAATATAATATTGTCCTTCAGATCTCGGAAGCTATTAAGTGTAATTTCATGTTCGTCGTTGCTTTGGTAATTACAAGGGTCAGCCACAAATAACTTCATATTTCCAAGGGAACCAGATATATAGAACTGTGCTTGCAAATTGTTCAGCTATGAAAGGACATCATGCGGCTAGGAAATGTAAAACATAACAATATGAACCTGACTAGTTTCATTCCCACTGTGGGTAAGTGAAAACGTTCTTGGCAAAAAAATGAAAAAGTGGCTCCATTGCAAAATAATAATAAAAAAAAAATCTATGAATTTCATATGATGTCAAAGCTCTGTCTGACCAGGGATATTGGCAAACACCATTTCGGCACGGGTGCCTGTGCTCGCAGTGTTTGAATGGGTTTTCTACTGCATTCCAATGGTGTGCTTTACCCAGTGAACCGGTAATCCAAACCCACCCTAATGTCAGTGACCCGTGCTGTCGGAGATGTATTCTGCATTGCCTTGCACTTCTTCTTACTTGCCTCCTCAGACAGAATCAGAATCATTGTTATTTTACTGGTCCTTGACAGCAAACAGATGCTTTCTTGATATCACACCCAAAAATACATGATTTACAACCATTTATAATCACGTGACGGACTCAAATGCTTGCAAACAGTAATCAAAAACACTGGCATTGTAATTCCAGTGTCAGATTTTCTGCTCCCATGACCTTGAACTAGTATAAATTAGAAGTAATAGTGGAAAGTACTGCAAAAACGATCTACAAATGTTGATGCCACTCTTGGTCATTCCATGTTTTGCATAAACACAACAGGTTTCATTACCATTAGCTCTTGACTGATGTTAGAGACGTTTGCTACCGTGCGTCGGCCTCAGGCAGGAAGTCCCAGCTCACATGTTGAGGCTGACATAACCATGAAGTAGGCTCACGGCACACGTGGCACGTCGCCTTCGATAATCAAAGAGTGTCGGGGCCCTCGCCAGCCAAGATTAAAAACCGTTAGACTCCCACAGAAAGTTATTAGGTGTCAGACTGGTGTAAACACAGATGGATGGATAAATGTCATTAACTCAGGCAGGATTATATATTGATGAGAAACCTATCCCATATTGTTTCACGTGCCGGCTTGGAAGTATGGAACATTTGGTTTTTTCTACAATAAATGGGGAAAGGTATTTTGTGAGGCAATATCATGATGTTGAATGGAATACATGTGTAATTAAAAATAAGTTTTCATTAGTCTGAGGACATTTCCTTCTCACGAATTTCGAATCAAGCTGCCAGGCAAAGCATTTCTGAGAGAGCCTCATTAAGTGAGTAAGGAAAAAAACAGACTGGCAGTTGACAGAGAAACGAGTAAATTAGTCAGTCCCTAAAATAAATGGCTTCATTTTTTTTTTATCATCCCAATCAAGGGTGTAATGATTTACACATTAACACAAGGACCACCACACTTCCAACGATATACCGAGAGCCACTTCCAATCAATTTAATTGTTCTTTCCATGATTGTAAATGACTTCTGCCATCAGAATGTCAAAATCAGGTGGATTTTGCAGCTAAAATGGGAAGATAGCTTTTTAAATGAGATCAGACGCCGACTTGAGGTTGCAGGGTTATGGTGGCTGGAAAGAAAATTCACCAGCCGGATGAGCTTTGTAAAGTTTCAAAAGGGATATGTTTGCAAGAAAAAAAGAAAGAAAGCTGCAATAGCTTCTTTCTTAAAAATGAAGATAAACACACTGTGGAAGATTAGTTGTGAAGAGTCCTCGGCCTAATCCAAAATCAATACTCTGATTTTTGATTTTGTCCCCATTTTCAGCTCTCAACACTTATTTTCTCAACTCTTAAACTTTTGTTTTAAGCTGAAGACTCAGATTGTGACTGTCATGTGGCTCGCAAGTGAATCACCTGCTGATGGTAACATTTCAGCAAATATCCATATATACGGAAAAAGCGACAAATGTGAAATCGGGGGAAGACCGATGGATTTCAGAAGGCTATTAAATTCAGATAGCATATGTATTGACATTGATTGCATGCAGCGCCGTGCCCAGTGCAATGCTAATGAGGAAAGATGATTCAGGCGTTGTCATTTTCAGCCTAAGTTTTGGGGTCTCAGTGCTATTAGTGACTTAAGATCAGCTGATGTCCACCCTGAATAAACAGTTACTAGTATTTCAGGAAATCTATCAGACAAATGAGTAAAATGAATCATGTCATACCGAGCGGGATCCTGAGAATAACCCCCTTCTGAAAACAAGGAGCCAGTCTCTGTTTTGAGGCAGAGAACAGAGGTGTGGAATGTCTCTGCTTAGTCGTCCTCCCATCAAATTACAAAAGGTGGTGGTGGTTTGGGGGGGGGGGGGGGCAAGTCCAGGGGCAGTGCCAGCAAGAGACACAGCTGTCTCGGAGTAGTAATTAGGAGCGAGATTGTAACAGGCCGTGGAGCAGAAGACAGGAGTCATGGCTGGGTCGGGAAGTCACTCGCTTAACACACAATGGTCTGTTTTGACCGTTCACACCCGACAGGGGCAGTTGTGGGGGGTAGTCCTCAGCAGGGCTGTATGAGGCCGTTCTGTTTCCTTAAAGGGCCACTTTTCATTCGGTTACTTCTTAATTTTCTCTCGGTCAGGGCGACCAGGCACACCTATCAATAAAGATCTGCCTGCTGCCAGATGTAATTTCCTTGTTCGCTTCACCGACTTTTGTGCCGATCCTCCCATGGACCATGTGACAGCCAACAGTCAATAGGGAGGGAGGTGGGGAGGGGTTTGATTAGTGAAAGTAGCCATGGGTATGAGAAAAATCAAAGAAAGCTTCAGGTAATGTTGTGAGGTGGTGAGGGGCAGCATTCAGAAAGGTTATGAGGTCATGACCTAAACAACGTGGAGTTAGACCTGCATGATTTTATTTTTAATCACACTTGTCACAATTTCAGTCTTTATTTATTTGATTATCTATGCCACAAGTATAATCAAAGAAACAATTTGAAAAACTACTTTTTCCATATTTCTCATGTAAAACCAAAGTTACAGTATATACTCTATAATTCATTATCATAAATGGTATAAAAAGGACAATACACCACAGTTAAGTAAACAATGTGTTTTTTTTTTCAGGTATACAATTTGTATTTTTATGAATTGTCATTAATTCTTGACAACCGGAGCCATATAGGAATCTTGCATGGTCTCATCCTGCTACATGGATTTTTTTATTACTCCCTCAAACAATATTCAAATGAGATGCTTGTATCATAGGCAAACATTCTTCTGATTTATTAATGTTAAACATCTTTTTTGAATTGACGAAAAAGCCAAGTTTTCCAAATGATTTGCAGCGTTGTTACATGTGGGTCTATATTTGTATCTGCAATGTGATGAGTCTCAACAGCAATGAGACGTGTAATATTGACTTTGATTAAAACAATTGATGATGTGGTTGTTAACACTGAATTTCAACTAGGGCCCATCGTGAATGCTGTACATGCCAAAATAACTGCCGATTAAATTTTGATAGCGAATCGAGAGACATGGGCTGGATCATTACAGCTTTACCTGTTTGTTTTAACCGTGGCCAAGAAAGCCTACCATTGCTTGTACAAAAATTGGAGAAAATTCTGCCACAATTTCCCCGTTCAACTGAAATTCACACAGACAAAACAAAGTCTCTTTTCCCTCAAAGGATGAGTCCAATTCATTGGGCTCAAGAACAAATATGAGGCAGAAATAGAATTGAAAGACAAATATCATAAGCCAGAATGACGTGCGATATGTTTATCTTTCTGCTGTATCTGTTTATGAGATCATTTTATTGAAAGTGATCTTTAGTTTACTTATAGAGATACTGACACATTAAATGCTAAACCCGCAGCCGTGATTGGCTCTACAATTTCTGTTATTAAAGGGGATATGTTGTAATTAAGGTCACAAATGCAGTTACACACACTACACATCACTCATCCTCACATCTTGTTTAGTGCAGCTTAGATCCGAAACTGACAGCTGCTCCAGGCAGCTGCCGAATGCATAGAATGCAAGGGGCTTCCCTCTAGCAACATGCTTTATGCTTTCTGGGATTTTCAGGAATTAACTAGGATGCCCCTTCCTTCCCCCTTTCACCAACGTTAGGGAGCAACCTGTGTCCTGGAACTATGCCATGGGGAACCCCCAAGAGAAAAATAATAAACACTGTAATAAAAACACTGAGCTTTGTCCAAAAGCTTCTGCTCTGCCAGCTTGTCGGCATAACTGCTCAGCTGCTGTTTACTTCTGCAGTCCATGTGAGAGGAAAGGTCTTTTTGTCTCAAAGCGGTGATGCAGGAGGTAGAATTTCAATACCAGAGGGCATAAATACACTAAAGAGAGAAGGTGCAGTGGGCTAAACTGTATTCGTCCAAATCATGCGAGTCAGAAACCAAACCTACTTTCCCATGTCATTCTGCTTTTTCCTCCTCCAACACAACACATTTGGCAATTTAACCCTCATCGAAGATGGGGATAAACAGAAACCTGCTTTACAAAGAAGTCATCTGTGCAAGCCTCCCCGTGAGCCTGATTGTGCTCATTCAAAAAAGTCCAAACCTCTTCATAACAGACACGGGCACTGTATTAATGGAAGAGTGAACTCACTGCACCCCTAAAAGATACTGAGCTTTCCCTTACAGACAAAATATCGCCAAAGGCTGAACTTGTATAGTGTGCTTAGTCAGTTTGCCCTGGGGGACGTCATCTGACCCACCTACCATACCCTTGCTCATATTCAGGTGGGAGAAAAATGATTCGTCCACCCGAGAGTTCTCCAAAGGTCTGTACGATTTGTTTCAGCTTATCATGTTTCCAGCTATGATGCTCAAGCTCCAACTAGTGGCATACTGCGTCCCACAACATTCATATACCAGAGGCTTCCTCTGACAGACAGCAGAGCACTTGAACAGGGCAGACCCACCATTCTGCTGCACCGTAATCCCGGTGCCTGCAGATGGTGGAGCTCTGTCCACCCTGACGGACAGGGAAGGCTCACCTTTCCACCTTCATGGTTTCTACAGCCACCCCCACATTTCATTTTTCAGCTGCAGCATGAATGACGAAGAACACTGAATGTCTGGCAGTGTGGGAGGGCCAGAGCGATGGTGGACACTTTCAGTGGCTTACCAAACAATGTCACAGATTTCCAGGCAAATGCTTCATCTTCTGGTGTAGCTTGAAGCTGTGTTACATCAGGACCTCTTAGAGATCATGTGCCAGTCGCAAAATATTTATGGGAAAGTTCATTCTCTGTGTGTTGCTGCAGTAAACCTGAGCACAAACAAGCTTAAACGTCATCTCACTGAATTGTGTGGCATCCTAATTTCAGATGTTTGTCTGTACTGGAGGCCATGATGGCTTCTTGGTGACTCACAGAGTGGAATATGAGGCCACACCTACAACAGTCATGACATTTTTCTCTCTAATGCCAAGTGAACTGCGACTGACTATGAAGTCTCATTTCCCGCTAATAAGCACTAAGGGAATGAGTTGTGTTTACATTGGAGCCTCCATGTCTGTTTTCTGGTAACGGAAGGAAGCAGTGTTTCACAGCAAGGGCAAATTATTCAGCGAGAACCCAATTTAAAATTTACACGTTTTCAAAAACCAACCCTGATTAAAACCGTTTACTAGCCTAAATGAAATGAAACGCGAGGGCAACTTCCTCCCTCACAGGAGACACTCTGCTTCCTCCAAATGGAATGGTTCGTCAAACAATGCTGGAACTCCAACTCCCATGAGCCCTTGCGAAGAGAATTCTGTGAAGCTAGTGATCATTTTCCATTTGCCTTGACACGCTTAATCAGAAAGTTCCTAACATTCCCAGTATGTTTCGATTAGGTTCAGGTGTCCTGGTGTTAGTCTTTCTGTAGGACGTTCAAATCTGTGTTCTGCATGAAGTAATCCAAGAGGATGGGGTGCTTAGAGACAATGGTTCAGTGAGTTAAGAGGTTGAGAGATCCCCTAGCTGACTTCCTGCTTTAATTGTCTATCATTGTGTTGTTTATTTATTTAAACAAACATTCCATCTTCAATGAACTGAATCTAAGAAGCTCAGCATGGCAGTAGAGCCCTAGAACACATTCCGATCAAAAGACAGCAGTTTGGAGACTTGATGATGGTGGAGGGGTCATGAGGGAGGTTACCTAACACTGGGAACCTGAGGACACTCTGCAGCACCCAATGAGATTTTGAGCATTGGCTCAGAATGCAGTTTTATAATTGCCTCACTTCATAATGTTCATTTGACTAGATATATTGTGTCTTATGATTGAATTGCCACACAGCAAAACAATATATCCGTGGCAGGATTTTAAAAAACCAAATATATTCAAAAATCATCTGAGGCAAAAATGAACTGGTACATAATTCCTTGACCTCTTTATACAACAGCCATTTAAGATGTACAAGTAAACATTTACACATCAAGTCACAATAGCTTGCCTGCCTGATCACACTGGTAGTTTCATTTTTTCCCACAGAATCAACACAGCTGTCATCAAACCAGACTAAGCCAAAGGAAACCACCTGTTTATGTCCTGCTTGAGACAAATATCTAGTTTCACAATGTTTCCTCCCAAAGTGTCACAACTTATTTAACTATTTATACAACTGGCTTAAAGATCCAACAGCCAGATGCAACCCTGGAAATTTTAGCCATGAGTGTCTGGTCTTAAGGCCATTTCCCATAAGCACTACCCTTGCCTTTCCGCCATACTGATTAATGGCTTCTGTGGCATAATACGGCATATCGATTACCATATTTCCTCAGACCATATAACGAATGTGCCCGATGCATTGATGATAATGTATATAGTAAAACTCGGGCCATCCCATAATTCCTGATTATGTGTCCCTTGCGTGCTAGCCAAAAACAATAGTAGAGAAGACAACACATTTGCTATCTGATATTCCGTACCCAACGGCTACCTGCTCATATCATTTTAGCATCAGAGACCCATTTGTCGTTCTCCGTGAGCCCGTGGGTGCAATGCTATTACGCTGAGGTGCGCTGCATCGGCTCTGTCGAGCTTGGCCTTTTGCCCCCTAGTAAACTATTACAGCAAACCGACAAGCTTGACTTGGGAGGTAATACCAGGAATACATTGTGATATTAGGCACAGAGCGCAACAACAAAGGTTACCGAAAATGATCCCAGACCACCAATAGTGTCCTGTTACACGTTGATTTTAAAAACACGGCTCAGTCTTTGGGCCATACAGTCCTGGCATAGCAATAGATAACCCTCTCCTCGAATGTCTTTGGTGGCTCTCGCTGTTATCAGCGTTGTCTTCCTGTAATTACCATGACCTAATAAGTTAATCACCATCATGCAACTGATGCACGTCTCCAACCGTGATGACAAACTGCATCGGCACCGAGCACTCGGTACGTTTGTCTAATCTGCCCTTAATTAGACATTGCTAAACCAGGGGACTTGAGACTGGAGTGAACCTGGCACACTGTTTTTTGGATTTACAGTCACGATAGTGGATGCACAGGCATGGCCCTGTCTCAGCGTCAGCGTCCTGCGTGGAAAGGAATTCTGGTATCCTGGTGTGAAATGACAGCTATGTGTCATTATATGGCATTTTGGATGGCTTAATGACACCTAATCTTCGGGAGGTGTGCTTCACTGTGTAAGAGTGAGAGAGATGTGTGTGTGAGCTTACTGCAATAACAGAAACTGCATTAAGAGCTAAGCCCTCAGCCTTGAGTTAGTCAGGGCTGAGAGAAGTAAAACAAATAGGTGCAAGAATGTCTGACAGTATGTGATGTTTTGTGTGTAATCATCAGCAAGACGCTCCTGCAGACAAACCAACTGAGCCTGGAAAGCACTGCTAAGGCCGATAAGGCTCAGCCACACAGCTGGTTCAAACTAGTAGTAACAGCAGAAACAGAGGAATTTGAATGGGGTGAACTAGGGCCCAAGTCACCGCCAGCGAATATAAAGGAAGCCGCCTTCCCAAGGGGGGCGGACTTGAGTGGACTCAGGAGGGGAAAACTCATGTCCCTGTTTGTCACAGCGCTTGGCAAATAAAATCACACATTCAAGAGCAAAGGTATTGGTTATTTATTATCCTGTCCGAAATTTCTACCACATCTTGAAGGCAAGAGTTAAATTGAGACCGATCAAGATTTTCTTCTTAAATGAAGCCGGTCGGAAAGCATGGTCTCATTTCCAATGGGACTCTCTCTCTCGCGGGAACACATTACCGCATGCCATGAACTCACGGTAACCCTGATCCCACTGGACTGAAACAGTTAATTTAATTAGCACTTATTCATACACTGAGACAACCGGTGAAACATTAAAACCACGTTCTATAAATACTGTATATATGACATTGGCCATTTTGGAATATCATTATATAGCTTGTGAATGTCTATACTCTGTACCCTTGTTGTGTATGTATATCGTATATGCTTACTTTCAGGTTGGTGTACTGTTGAATGACATTTCATTGTTTTGTTTGCAATGACAACAGACATAAGGTAACCTCACCTTACTTTAAGCTACTCACAGCTACCTCACAGGTCAACTAGCTGACTGCTGTCTGTACCATCAGGATGTGTACCAACATCATCAGGCCCAGACTGTAACCAACCTCTTTCCCGTTCGATAGCCACCCTGACGCCTTCTCATATTTATACAGATACCACATATCACGGCCACCATTCCCATCTACAGGCAAGTAGTTGCAGAGAAGCATCATTTAGATGGCAGCGTGGCAAGTCCCAGTGTCCCGGCGCTCTCCGATAAATATCGGTTTGTTATGTGTCTTTGCGGCTTGTTGACACCGCTATAGCCGAAAGCTGAACAGTGTTCCGTTGCATGTACCTGCATGCAATGACAAGAAAGCATTCTGTTCCATTCTCAAACCATCATCAGCTCTTGCAGCATCTTGACTGCATGCTTAAGAGGAAACCTGCAGACCATACATTATGATATAATGTCTGAGGTAACTGTCAACAATTAAAACTCCATTACTGACAGAACAGGAATACTTTTGACTAAAAATCACTGCAGCTAACACATTAATGACGGTCAGAGGTGTGCCCTGCCTGGTGCTTGATGCTTGCTGGGATAGACTCCATCATCACTGCCTCCCTGTACTGGTTATGGAAAACTAACAGACTCTTCTGTCAAGCATTAAAACGCTGTAAAATAGGTCACCCTTTTTATGTAGCACCGTCCAATCGTGCTTCTGCTTGAGGATGTTGTAGAACTGCCAGGCAATGAAAAATCCAGGAGGTATGACCTCTGAGCATTAGTATGTGATCTGGCTAGGACACACACATGTGCGGACAAACGCAATCATTCACTATGGGTCATTTAGAGACACCGGTTAGCCTAAATGCTTGTCTTTGCCGTGCTGGAAGAAACCATAGCAGATGGAGGAAATGCACGTGGTACAATGAGAATGTGCAAACGCCACACACACACACACAGCTCAGAGGTGGGATTCGAACCCTCAACCCTGCAGTTGAGACATCACTACCCACTGAGTTGCCCCAGTTCCTACATGTTCTTTGAGATGTGGAGTTTTCTTTCTGGCATCCCACCCAGGATGTACCCAGGCCTTCTGTTCAACACTGCCTAGCACAGATTCCAGTCCCCCCCCCATCACGACCCTGACCAGGATAAGCAACTAGAAGACAGATGGATAGATTCCCCTCTGCTAGAGTACCTCTGCACTCTGCTGTCAAGATCTGACTGTTTTGCAAACAGGTCACCAGATGATATCAAGACTTCAAAAACCAGCATGACGAGATCGACAGCCTTCGGTCTATGACACACGAAACATTTCTCCACTGGTATCGCTCTGAAGGCGTGCCAAGGACAGTGAAGGAATGAAAGTCAGGAAGCATGCGGATAGGCTCACAGAAAGCACCGACACCTGAAGAGGTTTCTACAGGAGCTGTTGTATGTTGCTGTCCTTCTTATCATGAAGCTTGTGGTCTGTAGGAAATGGACCCACAACATAGACTGCTTCCTAGAGCTAATAGTCACCATTTCAGTGCTTTTGTTCATATTAACGAACACCATTATAGGAAACTACTGGCTCACGAGGCAGGGAGCTGAAATCGAGGCAAGAAACAAACAAAGCAAGGAAGATGTGAGGGAAACTTACTGGGGTGTCTGGAATGAAAACACCAACATCAGCAGAAGCCTGCAGCGCGCCATAAGACGTTTTTGGCTCATAAACCAGTTCCACGTGAAACGTTACACTGCCCATGGGAAACCAAGAAGCCGAGAAGACCTTCTGCATAAACTCCAGGCTCGGGTTCCCCTTGTAACCATAAAGGCAGGGGACGGACCATTCTCAGGGAGTCGCTGGGAGAAGTACTTACCCAAAGAGAGTCTGAAGAAGAAGCTGGGACCACTGAAGACATGTGCTGTGGTCATGTCCTCCGGCTCCATGAGATGGTCTTCGCTGGGAGCACAAATCGGTGAGTTTGCTGCAGACGGACATCGAAAGTGATTCGAAAAATAGAGAATATAAATATCGGCACCATTTATGAGGATTGAGAATTGCTGCTAAAAAGATTTGCCTGCCTTTCTGAGCTTAAATGTTATTGTCTGTACAGTAGTTACTGATGAAGAGCTCAGCTAAAATTAAAACGACTAGCAGAGACTCGTGAGCGATATGAAAGAGATTGTGAAAACAACACATTCCATTGTGTCTGTTGCCATCTTCCCACCAAGATAAACACGATGCTGTGCTCCGGTTCAACGCAGCTCCAACCGGACGCTACAGTGTTGACGTGGGAAAGAAAACAACTATTCGTCTCATAAATTCCAAGGTATAGGGTTTCCATGGCTACTCTGTTTTAACGCCAAATGAACAATATGGCTGCACATTTCTGCATGCCAGGCAGGAGAGTTATAGATGCTGAGGCCACGCTTGGCAGTTACGGTGGTTGTAGCTGTTAGCCGGGATAAGCGGAGTCTGGTCTCAAACCAGGAATTAAAACAGGAGCATCAAAGAGACATATTAATCTCCAGCTCAGGGAAAGCTGCTACACTTAGACAAAGAAGCCACATTTTGGGAAAAACTGGCAAGACCAGCAATGTTCTCCATAAAATGTTTCATGCAGATGGACTGTGGTCTACCTACCTCATTTTACCTACCTCATTTTACACTACATTTCATATTTTGGTATTGGTATTTTGGTATTTTGTGTCCTTATGCTAGCTCCCATATTTTATATTTCCTTATTTATATATTTCTCCTTATTTATTTTCCTGTATAAATCTCTCTGAC
>JAACJT020000121.1:0-21804 GCA_009936485.2 Gymnarchus niloticus | reverse complement strand
CCCCCCCCCCCCACACACACACACACACACACACACACACACACACACACACACACACACACACACACACACACACTTACCTCTTGGTAACGGCATTGTGATATTCAATGAATGTCCTTCCATCAAAGGCAATAGATTCTGCATCCCCAGCCGATTTTTCATAAATGGCTGTTCAGAAGTCGAAACAGATTTAAGTCCTAAGAGGGGCTATAACATTCTAGAACTACAATAAGTAAGATAAACTTCAGTAATACATCCAGGTGTATAAATGATAAAACTGGAGGGGGAGCATTTCAAATTCCAGACTAAGGATATAAAAGGCACTCACTGTTCTGACACTGTACTCCACTAAATCCATGCTGGCAAACACATTCATATCCAGCTCCTTGTGGATGACAAAAGCCTCCATTCTGGCAAACGCCCCTGGAGCATAGATGGTGTGGGTATATGGAGACATCACTGGAATGCAAGGCATTGGCTCTGGTCAGAATTTGGGTGCCCATCAGTGTGATCTAAGGGTGGACAGGGAAAAAAAACAATGGATTAATAACTCTCAAATACAGTAAAACTTCAGTTTTCTCTACTGGAATATATACAGTGAATAAATGATCATGTGAACATCTCTTGGGGTGTCAGGGTGATGTGTACCTTCACATTTCTATTACAATTTCTGCGTCACGGCTCGTCGTGGATTAAATTCATTTTAACCAAAGACAGAAAAATGGATGATATTTAAAAATAACATGCACACATAAACCAATCATGGCATGAACGTCAGTTTCCAAAGTCATCAGACCGATGTCATTCACCACCTCTCATTCTGATGACAAATTTAACATTCTGTAGTAGTTTTGAATCCTAAAGAATAAAATATGTTAGTCATATAAAAAGTCTTGAAATATAAAAACATGATTTTTTAATGAAGAAAACAAAGAAAACTGAAGTGAAAGTATGTTGTATTATTGTTATTCTATAAACTGCTGCACCATCGCAGCACGTATCACACTATGTATTGTGTTGTAGATAACATACTGCACTATACTTCATCTCCGGCTTCGTACTGTAGCCAGCCGTCCTACACGGCTCTGTACTGTAGCTGTAATATTGCCTTGTCACCCCACTGTTGCTTCACAGTACATTTGTTGACGATGAAAGGATAAAAACTGAAGCGAACTGGAAAAATATACAAGCATTGCTGCATGAAGCTAGCCACTCAGCCTGCGTGAAAATGTACGCCGGTACAGTGATGTTATACTAGTTTTTACTGTTAGCCCTAGCACGCAACTAAGACTTGCAGAATTAAAATGTATTTTTGCAGATATTCATTATCATTGCACCGATTCAGTGGTGTGGATTCTCAGTTTGGACAGCTGCACCACCACTAAGTTGTCATCCCTGGATAGGAGTTCACTAAAACAGATGGCAAAGCTAAGTGCTGTAAGAACAGTGAACTGCCAATGCAGTGAGGATGCCACGAACACAGCAGTGCTTATGGCCATTTTCGGCACTCACCGACTGGATAGCCCCCTTAAAGCCTTCCTTGAGGGCAGCTGCCCTTGCCACCTTCCTGAAATCTGGGGCTCCTCCCACAAAGAGTGAGTCCTTCAGGTTCAGGATGATGTGCTGATCCTGAAGCACAGCAAAATACACAGACTTTTACCCATCACAAACCTCTCAGTTCTCTGACCATATAGTAGCTCCATAATAGACAAAACACTGCAGCGGACAAAAATGTATACACAATCATGCTATTTCAACAAGAATCGAGAGAGATGCTTTTTGGTTGTCTCAGTGATTCTTGGATGTACAAATACTAACTAATAATAATTTCCTGATATTCAGCAATGTCTTTGTCCATTCTCCATTCAGTGCCAGTCAAATGTCTGAATGCACCTGTTTGAAGTCAGGTCCATACACTTGTCTAATTAGCAGGAGATGGAAGTCAGTCTTTTGGGGCTGAAGTTTGAAATATTTAGGTCTAATCACTTGTAAGATGCAGAGAGGGTGAGAAAATGACTTCTGCATGTGCTGCTCCCACTGTCAGTCATGCAGGAGGCAATGTTATGGTCTGGAGTTGCTTTGCTGGTGACAGCATTGGTGATCTTTACCAAATTCATGGCAATTCTCAACTAGCATGGCTATCATAGCATAACTACAAAGGCATGAATTATTATAATCGCTTGGGCAGTCATTCTTCATTCTTCAGCAAAACACCTCAAAATTGCACACACCTACCTGGTAAAGAAGGAAAGTGAAGTACACCTGAAATGAATGACCCAGACTACCAAGTCTCCAGACTTGATTCCCAATGAATTTGCATGGTATGAAATGCTCAGAAAATTAACAGCAAAGCAACCCAACTTGTGACCCTGGAAGCTGTTACACAAGAGCTGGGAAGACGTCTTATCAAGGCAAATGGTGGCTATTTTCAGGAAGATTTAGGGACAATTTGGAATTTTCATGAATACTGCTATGGTACAATGTATGTTTTATTTCGTATATTGCAATGGTGTTTTTTTTTTGTTTCAAGTATTTTAAAAACAATTATGAAAAAATGTTTCAGAAATGGTACTCCAACTTTTGATTGGCACTGTACATTAAAAAAATCATTTACAAATTAGCTTCTTTATTAAGAAAAAAGACCCCACCTCTATTTTTAAAACAAACAAATAACCCAACAACCACTTCAGTTATAATAGGTAATAAAAGGTTATGTGATTAAGATGGCTTTCAATGGAGTTGATAATGCATGTTATTCCTCAGAACACTCAGTCGCAGGTAGTGCTTGTTAATTGGTATATCGTTTACACTGCGGATGGTCATGAAGACAGAATTCTAACTGCATATAAACACAGTTCTGCTTCAGTAGGATTTAGTGGAATGCTTCATGTATAGCCCTCTGCTTTTCATAGGAGAATATTTGTTCAGAGGAAGAGCCAAAGTAATTGGTAGAAAAACAACACTTCTGCCAAACACAGTGGTAGCTGCCTCTGTCAAAAACTTCTCCCTTGTTCCTCCAGAAAGTCCCACAAAAGGGGATTCCAAGTGCCGTGTCCACTACACACATGGCCCGAGAGATTATGGAGGCTTCCGTCTCTGTTGTCAGCCAGGTTGGCCTGGCTTGACTCTCTGTTGCATGGACTGAGATCACAGAGCCAGTCCATCGCTGGACTCCAATAGAGCACAAGACTGGAGGAGCTACCACAGGAGAGCATGAAGGAACATGAGATAAAAGAGAACTATGGAGTTGGAGTGAAGGGTTTAGGAATGCACAGGAAAACTCTGCATGGCTTTGCATTAGTACGGTTTCTCCAAACTACTTCAGAAACCTAAAGAGGCACAGCCTGAAAAACCCATCATAATCATTTAATTGTAGCTGGCAGTATTCTATACATTTACTACAGAATTATTTTATATTCTGACACATGTAGCTAACTAAACAATTGATAGTATACAGACAAGCACATACACATGTTTGTATTTCGATCTTTTTGAGGACCTTCCATTAATTTCTATTGGCCTAACTCTTATCCTAACTATGACAACCCTAACCCAGCCCTAACCTTAATCATAAATAACCCAACAAAATACAAGACTTTTGGTTCTTTTGATATTTTGATTGCATTCACTGAGTTTTATAAAATTCAGTTTTGTATTTTTTTTTATTTTTGTATACTCAGACATGACAAATGTCCCCACGAGGTAAAAAATGTCAGGTTTTTATTACCGCCTGGGGACATTTTGTCCCCACAATGTAATATAAACATAGTACATGCACACACACTTTACAAGGTACCCCAAGGTATTACTGGGTAGGACTCCCTTTTGCCTCCAGAACCGCTGTATGCGCGTACAAGAGAATCCAGTCTGTGCACCAGTTATATTGAGATGTTGTTGATGTACTTGTGGCCATTCTCATCTGACTGCTCACAGAAATTTAGCTGACTGGATGTTTTTTGTTCATCGCCCCATTCTCAGTAAATTCAAGATAATTAAGTGTGTAAAAATCCTAGGAGGGTGGCTGTTTCTGAGATGCTTTAACCACCATGAATGGCATCAATAATCACACTACTATGAAAAGATCTGCTGTTTTAGCATTCTAATGTTTGCTGAGTGGTAAGTAAACCCCTTGAGCCTGGCTGTATGCTGTGTGTATTCAGTTGCAGCCAAAAGTTTTTTGCAAGAGCAGGTTGTTTGCACAATCCTCACAAATGAACTTTGCACACAGCACACGCCGCCTAATACGTGATTTTCTTGAAACACTTCAACCATTTCAACCCACGTGAAAGCCAGACAGAGTTTTTCTCGCCTATTTTAACTAGTGCAACGGCAACTATAAAGCCCATAGAGAACTGAACAGCACACTGAGAACTAAATATTCAATGTACTGTTGACTACAGGCACATCAGCTTGCAACAAAGAGAAAAATGACTTATTATAATAAATAGCTCTATTTAGTAAGTGTGCAAGCTTTTTCCTTGTCATTGACAGCCGGGAATCTATTCCAAGCTTTGTTATTTCCTTAGAGTCTACTGCTAGGATAAAGATGGGTGTGAAATGAGGAGTGGGAAACCACTCGGTGATCCTGAATAGGGACATGAAGTGCTGATGGCTGAACAGAACTTCAATCATTACCTTCCGTGACTTCTGAAATCCGGACAGCATACAAAGAAGAGAATTGAGAGGAATTAAAAAAAAAAAAAAACAATTCCTTAGACAGAGTGTCAGGAATAAGCATAACAGCACTTGCAAAAGAGAAGAGACTGCATAATCAGACCCAGAGGCCATATGGAGGGCAACAGAAAGTAGGATTTCTGTTCCTAAAATTCATTGTGTATTCCCACAGTGATGTATCCCAATCCATGGAAAGCATGCTTCTGTAGCATTAAGCAACCCTGTGCTGGTGCTCCGATAAACATAGTGACAGTGGCTATGAAAGACCATACGTGTGTCCCCACTGATGTCACGCTTCCCTCCTCTCACTTTAATTTGATTTACTGCCTCTGTAGACAGCATCAAACACTGCAGGCATTTTATGAAGTGGAAAACCTCCGGTTATGTATAAAAAAAAAACTCGAGACTTCACGCTGGTGATTGTATACCCATGGTGTGTTGGTCTATTTCATGGCCAGCTATATCTTGATTTATAATGAAGAATTGCACTGTTGGACATACATACCGGAGACTCTCCTCTGACTGGGTCCTTTCCATTGATGCTGATCTCACCCTTCCGGTTATTACGCTCCAGGTTTACCGTGTTCCAAACATTCAATGGAACCTTATTCTTGCTCCTGTGGATACAAATAATAGGAAAGGGGTCACTAACATAAATGAGCAATTTTATACTATCCCATAGAGTACAGTACAGAATGCAATCAGTCTGATTTGATTTACGCACCCAAAAACCCTAATATTACATCCTTGCCATTTTGTGAGCTGCAGACCCAACAAGTCTGGTCTTGGTGCTTAAGCAATTCTTACGCTCAGAGGAAGACTCAAAAACTTGAAATGCAAGATAAGTGGTTAACCTGGTAACCATGTCTCCTACCTCATGATGAAAGTTTATACCTTATGGACCTAGTTAATAGGCTTGTTCAAGATAAGCCAGACGCTTGCAGAACCAGTCGGTGCCGGCCACAATGCACATGATTAGTACGTTGTCCGACTTGCTCTGATGTCACTCTGATGTGTGCCATGGTAAACTTGCGAGAGCAAGGCGGAACCAGTTTTTGGAGCCAGATGCTGCAGTTGCTCACCACCAACTGCTCAAGCTCTCCACCACCTGCCTTATCTCATAACTTAGCGAACATTGGCTAGAAGCTCTGTTCATCCCCATCCACAATTTTAATTTATTCATACAGTATTTTTAAAAATTCAGCACTTTTAAAACCATCGTGGCTCATCAAATCCATCTCTGTGCATTAACAGAGGATTTTCTGTTGCATCGACCCTGTCAGATAATGCTAACGCGATATCTTCCACTGCTTCCAAGTTGCAGTTCACATGGAGCACAAACCATCCAAATTGACCACTGACTTCTGACTCTTCCCTCGACAGCTCCCGCCTACTCTCTTAGACTTCCCAGGTGAGACAACAGGCATCTCAAATGAACCTAATGACCTTTAGGAATCTTTCAAGATTTGTGGCTAGTGCTAACAATGTTCAGCTCAGTTGGCGACTATTAAATCCATCTAAATTACTATAATGCATAGTTGATGAGCATTGAAAAGTTTACCTGATGACTGCAGGACCCTTGCCCAGGTCATATCGAAACTCCAGTGTTCCATCATTCAGTGACAGTGAGATGAAGTCTCCTTTTCCATCAGTCTTCTGCCCATTGTAGAATATCATACCATTGGAATTGTTGGCCAGGAAGATGACTGTCATACTGACTTTGTTCCTAAGGAAACATACCCAGATTGCAGTGAAAAGTGATCATTACATGTCCTGTATGGAGTACATCTTAGTCAATACATATCCTCATTATAGTGTAATATCCACCCAAAGATCAAGATCTTTAATCTTTAGTCAGCACAATAGCCCAGGTTCTGCACACGTTATAGAGCAGTCTCACTTACTGCAGGATATTTCCGTAAGTGTGTAAGCCTTTCAGTTCCAAATAAGAGTCTCCATTGAAGTAGGGGATGTAAGGCATGCTCTGGTCAGACTCTGCCAAAGACAATGTATAAATTTACATGCGCTCTTACTTCATCTTAGTATGAATAATCTATTAATCTCCAACCTAACAGGGTTAAGCAGCCCTACTGCTTTCAATGCAGCCATCAATCTGCACTCAGGACAGAGCAAATCAATTGCTCCTACAGCCTTCAGACTGGCAGTTGTGTTGAATTCAGACAGGATACTTCCAGGAGAAAATGGGAGATAAGCGATTAGAAGGTAAGCTGGAGTTAGGGACAATATAGCTGATAAATGCAAAATGAGGCCATCAACAGAACAGAAGGGATACAGTACTGTTGAGCCTCTGCCATTGGAATGAACTCTCAGGAGCTTTTGCCCTCCTCCGTTTTCTACATACATGCGTACACTATACGGACAAAAGTACTGGGACACCAGTTAATAGGGGGGTTCACATACATACTTTTGGACTTGGGTAATTAAACAATACTCATTGTTGACACAGGTGTATAATTAAACACACAGCCATGCAATCTCCAGCAACAAACACTAGTGGCATAATCAGTCATACTGAAGAGATCAGTGACTTTCATTATAAGATGCCACCTTCCCAACAAGTCAGTATCAAATTTCTGCCTTGATTAACTGTAAGTGAAGCGATTGTTATGTGGAAACTTCTATAAACAACAAGAGTTCACTTGTGATGTCACAGGCCACACAAACAGAAAGGGACCCGATGACCCGACATCAATACCTAACATCACTGATGCTGTTATGGCTGAATGGCAGCAAATCCCACCAACGATATTCAAACATCTAGTTTGAAGCCTTTCCCAAAGAGTGGAGGCAAAGGAGTATCAATTTCTTATTTACAGTATACCCTTTGTTTTGGAATAAGATATTGCACAGGCAGGTGTCTCATTATTTTTGTAAATATAGTGTATGTAGAAAGACCTTGTCTTTTTCTGTGAAGTGTGAAAAAGATGAAATGCGTGCTGTGTGGTCCAACCATTTTTGGTAAAACATTCATTCATTCACACACTGCTGGGAATTCTTCCAGACAATGAGGTACAACAGAAAGATGGACAAAGTACAAGGCTTCAGCGTTAAATGAAAACTTCAGACAGTCTCCTTTAAACACATCACTTATGGGCTGAGCTTGCGCTCCAGCGGCATCAAAAACGAAGCAAGCAGCAGAGTGGTCCAACTCCCGCAATTCAAGCTCAGAGCCTTCGAGGCGAGAGAATATGCTTTTGATCCCCATGATTCAGGATAGCTATGCAAGGCAGAAACACGGAATATAATGCCACAGCACTTGGCAACACCCTGACTTTGTCTCTTTAAAGTTTTGCTAATTTCATCATTGCAATAATTCAGCTGGATTGCAACAAGTGAAACATTAAGTAAGACCAATATACACTTGACAACAGCACTGCTAAGAACATCCGCTTGGGGATTTTCTATACCTCTTTCACAGTGGGTTCCCTCACGCCCCATTGGACATTCACATTTGTAGCCACCCTCAGGCAGCACCTGGCACTGCGAGGAGGGATGACATTTGTTTGGATCACATGGGTTGTGGGTGTCAGCACATGTTGGACCTGAAGTTAAAAACAAACACACATGAATAAAATTCTGAAAAGCCAAATATTTTTTAACTAATCAATGACTACCATGTAAAGGATTTTTCATACTCCAGGGAAGACAAAAATGACTTCAGATTACTCATCCAAAGTATTAATCTGCATCCATATAATTTGAGATTAAAGCAGGGGTAATGGTGTCGCAGATTTGTCAACCTTTCCTGTGCTGGTTATGAGTCAGTGTGAGAGTCATGTCACAAAACTAGTCAGTAAACCCAGAACCAGCCCAAAGCACAAGAGTTTACTTATACTTAAATGCTATGACCATACAATAAAAAAAAAAACAAAAAACATACTGTACTGATGCAGTATACCTTGGTTGTCATATAATTGCTCGAGTTTTTCTCAGAGGGATTTTTGCTCTAGTGTATGAGTATTTTTTGGTGCCACTTCATAGTGGCTCATTGCTTAGTGATTGTTAGTAGCAGGCACATCAAACGACATCCTTGTGAGATGTACCCAGCATCAATAGTACTACCAGTCTCACTTGCTCTGGGATCAATGGCCCTTTTGTCTTAATTTATAATACAATATGAATTGTCTGTCCAAAGTTGATCACACAATTCACAGATTTATACTTTCACATTTATAAAGACGGATACTTACAAAACCCATGAAGCTCACTTAGAGAAATGGACTATAAAATAAAAGACAGATGGATGGATGATAATTCTGTTAATTGTTATGTAGTTTTTATCAACCTCACATTTAATTGCTGGGGTATCTACCTGCCAAAGAGGATTTTTAAGGGGGATTACACATCGCTGCCTCTTCACACCACAAAGAGCATGTCAGCTGTATGCTGAGCCGCCATAATGCTCGTTAAGTAACTCAAAATACTGATAATCCACATTTAAGAAATGGAGCGTAAATCCCTTTAGACAGGCTAGAGTGTACAATCAGTGGAGAAAGGCTGAAACCTACCTGAGAAGCCGCTAGTGCACTTGCAATAGAATGCTTCGGCCTCCCTAAACTGGCAAGTTGCACCGTTGTGACAGGGGTTGGGCAGGCAGGGGTTGTTGCCACATTCGCCCACACCATAGCCATAGAGCACTTGGCCCCCATTTTCTTGCAGGTTGTACACCATGTTGTTGATGTCCAGTGTGCGTATGCAGCCCACCAACCCCGAGGAGACAGATGTTCTCTCCTTCACACTGAGGGGAGAAGCCAACACATTCAGTTAGCTCATGCCTTCTGAAGCCAATTCATTGTACCTAGGATAGGTCAGTCTCAAGTGTTAAGCAAACGTTTTAGAGCATTTCCAATGTAAGTTTTCTTTAATTTATATTTCATTATCTCACTAGAATCACAGGGGCCTAGAAAATAAAGATACTGAAGTTACTGGAGGTGGTGGCATACCCTTGTAAGGCAGACAAGTCCACCTCACTTGCTAGAAGCACTGATGCTTTTGCATAATACTCAACAGTAGCTATATTCACTGTTCCCTCAACGTGAATAGTGATGCTGAAGATGAAGGTGTACGGTGTGCAGAGAGCCTTACTCATAAAGCAACTCATCAGGCACCCCCCCAACAAAGAGGTCTGTGTCCAGATTGAGGCCTTCGGTACCGGCCGGACTGGAGCCTTCCACGTTCGGCTCGCCGTCCACGCTCAGCAGTGCATGTCGCCGGGTCCGTATCACCACCAGCTGGTGCCAGCGGCCCGGCTTCACACGCACCTGACTGAGCACGATGCCGGGACCCGAGCCAGTGTTAAACCTGTACACGTCATCATGGAGTAAAGCGGGAGACCTCAGAAGACCCCAATGACAGATAGCAGCTAATGTTATACAATCATAATAAACACAGCTAATGCATTCTGGGAATGATACACTATATCAAACATGCTAATGAAAATATGTATTCAAATATGTACATCTTACAGTCTGTAATTTGATCATACGTAATATGCCACTTTCAATCAATAAATGGGCAGCACAACAACAAAACGAAAATGCATTAAAAATGAACGAAAGAGAAAATTTAAAACTTATGGAAGATTATGCTCCTAGCCCATGAAACAATTATGCAGCAGGTAAACTTTACTAAAAGCAGTAAACATAAAACCACGCATTGACATTGCCAATCCTGGTGTTCCTATTGAGGCGATCCCGAAGGTGATCACCTGAGCTGCACACGCCCAGACACCAGTGCCAGTGACAGGAAGTCTCTCTTGCCATGCTGGCCATTGAAGAGCAGCAGGCCAGTCATTTCAGCTGCACGGAACTCCATGGCGATCCGGACCGTGTGATAGGCCTTCATTGTGGGGAAGGCTAAGTAGGACTTGCCCCCAAAATTGGGGATGAAATACTTGATAACTGTACAGGAAAAAAACAGAAACACCAGCCCAACTTGTACACAGCTTCTGTGCTTAGAATATGAAATACCAGCTAGTAGGATGACGTGTGTGTGCACATTTTTGGCTCGGCCTTCTCCTTAAATTATTGAGTTCACTGCAATTTATATATTTTACATGAAAATGCAATAGCAATAATACAACAAAATATATGCATAAAACCGTAGACTATTACTGTTTCTAGATTTCTAGAAAAAACTTAAATGTACTTTTGAAAAATGCACTGACATTGCTGTGATAATTTGATCATTTGGATAGGGGAAATAGCTTTGATTTGGTTATATACTGTATAATTACAGTTATTGGTATCATCATATATGGTATTACTTGTGGGGGGCATGGTGGGTCAGTGGTGAGCAGTCACCTCGCATCTCCTGGGTTGGGGGTTAAAATCTCGCCTCCAACTCTGTGCATGGAGTTTTGCATGTTCTCCCTGCACTTCCCAGGTTTCCTCCCACAGTCCAAAGACATGCATTGTAGACTAACTGACATGTTTAATTTGTCCACAGTGTGTGATTGGGTGTGTGAAAGCATGTGTGACTGTGTCCTGCAATGAGTTGTTGCCCCATCCAGGATATTCCCCACCTTGTGCTTTACATTGCCTGGGATAGGCTTCATGCCACCCCCGACCCTAAATAGGATTAAGCGGTTTGGAAAATGGATGGTATTCCCAGTTTACTACAATCATGCTAAGCTGGTCTTTGTATTGAGCACCTGGGAGCTCACCTTTCTCACAAACTGCACCCCCTCTGCCAGCTGGACAGATGCAGGTGTAGTCGCTACCATTGTCTTCACAGGTCCCACCATGGAGGCAACGCTGCCGATCACATGGCCGAATGGGCTCCTTGGATTGCTTCAACAGATTGGGCCTCTGGAGCATAGTGTCAGGTGAAGTCGTGGTGGTGGTAGTAGAGGGTTGGACATGAGATGTAGTCACTGGGGCTGCCATGGTAGTCTTTCGGCTGGTATAGGGCTTTGGGGTGGTTAGGGCAGGACGGTGCGCGGTTACGGTTGTGGCCTCGCTGGTTAAGGGTGTGGTCATAGTGGTGGTAGTGGTGGTGATGGCTGTGAGTGTGGAGAGTCCTGAGAAAGGTGAGAAGAGATCACACATTTTCTCTTCTTTGTAAAGGTTTAATCCATCCTTAAAGATGTCCCGACTTTCCTAATTCAAGTACTGGTTTCAAAAATATGAAAACAGATTTGTTTCAGAAATGATCTGTTTACAACACCTTTTATATATCCATTACCTGAACAACTAAATAAACAATGCTGATTTGTAAAAAAAAAAAAAAAAAAAAAAAAAACACAAAATAAAATGTAATGAAGATGGAATTAATGACTTATTTGCAATAACTTTCAGGGTAACACATATATCTCTAAAGAGACAAACCCGACAACCTAATGCATAAGGAGAGATGGCAAACTTACCATAGTTGTTGAAGCGAATGTTTGCCTCCACTGGCTTCTTCACGACAATGCCTGTCTCCCTGGATCCCTTAATTTGCTTCAATAAGGCTCCCTCCACATCCTCCACAGAATACCTAGTGTCTGAGCAGAGATAAAGTAAAGTACAGTGATGCCGGAGCCCTCCCTGTGACGGCCAGACCCAAAGGGTGAGCATGGTCTTGATTCAGGCTTCATTCCCATTCAGGTGCGCTTATTTCCTGTTTCCACTTTCTCTCGTTTAGCATATCAAAGTTTCTTGCCCTTGGCTCAATGCAACGCAAAAATATCTGTCTCTTACGCCTCCAAGCCTTACCATGAAAACAGAGCCTGGCAAAGTGGTATACTGAATAAAGTCTTCACAGTAAGCCTACAGAATCCCCAAGGATGATCTAATTAGCAGCCGTTTAGAATGCCTCCTGCAGCTGAAACAGCCTATTAAGTAAGAGTGTTTTTGATCTGGATGAAGCTTTAAAGTAAGGTTTCCATGTTCAGAGGTCAAGCCCACAACCGTCTGTTGAACAATGCTGCTTTCTTCACTCACTTCTACAG
Source organism: Gymnarchus niloticus (assembly GCA_009936485.2). Lineage (NCBI taxonomy): Eukaryota > Metazoa > Chordata > Actinopteri > Osteoglossiformes > Gymnarchidae > Gymnarchus > Gymnarchus niloticus. The sequence continues at coordinate 9,176 of JAACJT020000121.1, read as the reverse complement.
TAACCAAAATAAACCAAAGACCGCTAATATTTTCAAATACATTTCATCTGCACACTCTGTACCCTGTACTGGAAAAGTATAGAAGAGGGAAGGATGTCAGCTGTAATATGACATTTGTAGAATAATACATATTGAACAAACAGTACATCGTATTTCAAGTTACGACTGTTTCCAAAAGATAGCACGAGTTTAGCACAAGACGTATTGTCTACAACACAGCCTCTGGTGGTGTCATTTTTAAAGCATGCTAGAGTACGATCAGGGCTGTTGTTTTACCTGAGTCAAAGTGAGCCTCTACAAAAGCCAGGATGGAGGTACTGGGAGCCAGATTTCGAACCCGGACACTTTTGAAGTCCTTTCTGACATCTGATTTGCGAAACAATTCATTCAGCTGGGGGGAAAAATGCATAAAGAGTAATTTATATTAGATGAATACAAATAATACCAACAGAATTCTCCACAGCCTTGTATCTGATAAGTGGTTGGAAGATGAATCAGTAGAGCTTCTATGCCGCAAGCTGGCTGCAACCAGCGTTAATTTCGTTGATGAAAACCATGACAAAAAATACTCAACGTCATTTTTTCTGTGATGAAACAAAAGAAAAACTAAAAAATGTGCCATTAATGACGAAAACTAAGACGGATGTTTTTAAAATTATTATTAACAACAAACAAAATGAAAATGTCAGAAATAATGGACGAGTGACAACACAGTCAATCACACTCTTTAGACAATCTCTATTAAACGTGACACCACCCACCAACCGATAACAAGCATGTGCAAGCAAGTGATGCATCTTTTAACAAGGTATATGCATGCTTCTAATTGGAAAACACTACTTTGGGCCCACACGGGCATCAGTGAATCGTCAGTCAGAATCCTTAACTTGCTCCTTATGCTATGTTGGTCAAGATGATTCTCGGGCGAAAAAATTGATCAGACGTATGGAATAACATTAATTATAACGTCAATGAAAATAAAACCCAGTGTATATCATAATACTAAAACCTATTGCTCTGGACCTCTTTGCTATGTCAGCTTCTCAGGCTTTGGAAGAAAGAATCATTAGTGTCACAGGAAGCCTCACTCGTGGCAAGGGAAATAGAGCAAGGGTCATACGGGAAAGAAGCGCCTTCCTTAAAATGACCAGAAACTCATGGAACTTTTATTGTGCTCTCAAGATGCTGCATGAAAGAGAAAAAGTATTTTCTGCCATAGTTTCTGTTGTATGAAAGATGTATTTTCTGCATTTAAAATGGTAAAATCAAATTTCCTGGAAGGTTCAATCGTATTTATATTACTTTTGTTGAAAGACCTTGTCTTTTCTGCCCAGGGTGAAAAAAATTAAATGTGTGCTTTGTGGCCCGGTCTTCTTTGGTAAAATCTTGTAGTATGTTAAATCCTATACCAGCATGCTGAAACCCAGAATCATTGTGCTGACAGACCAGAGCTGCCTTTACTTGATCAAGATCTTGGAGTAAATCCTTTGTACACCTGCTCTTCATTTCATTTTCACTAATCACTACATGTGGTCTGGCTCATTAGTGTACACCTTACTATAACAGTTTCTAACTACAGTATATTCTGTGCATATTCATATATTAAACAAGATCTCCAACTGATTTTTGACTAATTTACTTTTAGCTGATCGACTAAAACTACAGTAATTTACTTCCTGTCAACTAAAACTAACAATAATTGAATAACTAAAAAGTGACCAAAACTAAAATGCAATTTAGTCAGAAAACTAAGACTAAAACTAAATCAAACTTTATTGTCAAAATTAACACTGGCTCTACCTGCTCATAATAATAACTACTTTAATTATAAACTTATAATGAATATTCTCAGGGAGACAGGGTGATGTTTATGTTTCTATGATAAAGAAAGTATTTTCAGGAGGACACAAATATGGACGTCCATGTTGCAGATGTCTTGCTTTCCCACACCGATTTGTAAAGGTCCTACCTCCAAAAACAGAATTAACGAGGGCCGAGCATGTAAGGCACCCTTTTACTGAGCTCCTCACTCATGTTCTCATCCTCCTCACTTCGAGCAAGTGTTCTCAGTATGGGAGAAGAAATCATAAACCGCAGAGGCATTTTGGCTTTGAGCCTCCTATTAGCCAGGAAGGTTCCCGCTGAAGTACTCTGGCAGGTGGCAAATGGACACAGCACTATCACGCTTTGGGGCATTGAGACCCAGTGCTGTAGTGGCCCCATAAACTAATCCTGCCTCCCTCAGGGCATGGTGACCCAAAAACAGATCATCGCTTAAGCTGATGTTTATACGTAGGTGCCTTGTCAGAGAGTTTGACATAGACATGGAGATTTCCTTCATTTTTCAGCTGGTGTGGTAGCCACATGCAAACTGAGAGGATGGCGATTGTGTAACAGTGGCTCAGGGACCCCTGACCTCACTAACACACCAGCCTACGTGGCCCACGTTTGAGAGGGAAGCGCTCTGTATTCTGTCCTGATTTTCCCTGAAATGCTATTAAAAGGCAAGTAGGAAAGGTTCCACATAGTGGAAGAGGGTGCTTTAGCTCTAAAATCTCACTTGAGATGGAAACATGTCAAGAATGTACAGCATAATTTGTTTTGTACAAGTGCAAAAGGAGTCCAGGTCTGATGACCAAGTGAGAAAATGTACGAGAAGTTCAGTGCCCCAACCTTCCCAAAACGCTACGTAAACCGAGCTCAGGTTGTGTTTTCAGACTCCTCAACTCTTAGATCAAACCTAGCTATGAGTATCTGAATATTATCTCCAAATATAAACACTAAATGATCATTTAACTTTTTCGATGATTTACTTACAGAGTCTACCTCAACAGTCTGTATATCAGCCTTTAATTCTGGACATACAGATGAATATTATTCTATACATACAGCACTCTCAATGCTCCTGGCAGTTTCCCCAAATAATTCAGACTTTGGGTCCTCCATTTCCGGGGTGTAGAAGACCTCCTGGCCATCCACCTGCTCCAGGTGCAGGAAGCCACTGAACTTCATTGTGGCTGTAAGGCAGGATGAGGCAAAGGATGATGGAGTATAAGGTTATTGTCCACTCAGCAACTTCATAAGGTTCACATACAGGTGTGTCCTACTCTGGGAGAGGTTAGTAAGATGGTGCAGCAGTGGCATTAGTGAGGCTTCCTTAGTTCCGATCTTCAGTGGGAGGGGTTGGGAAGGGTGGTGTGGGTGAATTGTGAAGGTGTGGTGGGGTGGAGCAATGGAATCGAGTTTACCAAAATACGACTCCTGCTTTCCACGAAAAAGTCAACAAAGGGGCAGAGAACAAAGAAGAAACTAGTTAGAGAACGCAAAGGTAAACAACGTAGGTAGACAGTAACGATGCTGAGAAGAGGGAGAAAGTGGTTAGCTGGCATCATAAAAACCAGACAAGCTCCGCAGAGATGAACATTAACTACAACACTTAGTTACCCAGTGTTTTCAAATGTGCCCAATGTGGACATTTGCATTTTATTCCCAAACTGTGCATTTTGCTTTATCATCATTCTGCTGGCAGAAATGGTGCCCTAATTCTATACTGATGCTCTTTAAGGTAGCATGTTAGAAAGGTGGTTAAATAAATGAGTTGTGGATGTAAAGCAGGATGCTGAGTATTACACAGCATGTCACCAGGTTGCCAAATTGCCCAAATCATTTGATTTTCCCAAAAGAAGCCCCAACCCCCCCTCCCTGCTACTTCCACCAAAACTCCCAAGAACTTCTTACTGGGTGGAAGATGACCCTTTTTAACCCCCATAAACTCAAGCCATGTGTAAAATCTAATGCTGCTAAAATTAGAATAGCTGGTATGCAGGATTTCCATGTGGAAAGAAATTAGCAACAGAATACCCCCCATCTCCATCCTTCTGGATGAGAAAACTCTGCTGCCACTATTGCCTCCATGAGTCCTTGGGTAGGCTGTTAACTGGCCCGAGCTACCTGACATTAATCCAAGGAAGAAATCGATCACACGTGCCTAAACAAGTGTTTCTACTGAAGAAGGAAGATCACCATCTGTGTGCAGAGCAGGGGCATAGCTGAAGGAGAAACACACATTCCAATTAGCAGTATGGGTACTGGGCAGGCCTGTGGCAGCGGTAGCTACTCAAGAGATTCAAGCTTTGATTGTCAACAACAGAGGCCTATTTTGCAGCAGAGAAACACCTTGGAGTCTGACTGATGATTATCCATGTTCAGAAGAACTTCCCTTGCCCCAGAGGCACACAAATAACATCTATGGATAACAGGGTGCATACAACAGGTCTAGAGCATAGAAAGAATAGAGCATACACAGAGGACATTAGGATAGACCCCAGGATAAACCAAAAAGAACAACACAATACTTTTTGGAAGAGCTTTCTAGTGCTACTCCTGTCTAGTTTTTCACAGAGATGTATTCATGGACAGGACAAAGGGGAATATTCCTTCACGTTATGAAGAGGCACATTTACGGACAGAACAAAGAGACGAACACTCACACGGACAGTTGGAGCCTTCGGGGCTGCTGGCTGCAGTGCGCCCATCAGGGCAACACCCAAAGGGGGCATTGTCACAAGATGAGCGGTCTTCTACGACTGGGAGTAGGGTGGGAGCAGCTGTGGGTTCTAAGAAAGGAAACACATAGGTACATGGGCAATGCATGTCATCGAATGGTTTCACCACAGTCCTGTTCAACTCTTCATGAGTAGGATTTTACTTATAAAGTCTACATAGTTTAGGCATGTACATGCTGATTAAAGGAAATGTGGATTTTGACTTGACAATAAACAATGCTGGTAAATATTGGTTTTTAACATTCTTTAAGATTCACTTTAAGAAAATTTAGGAGAAAGGTATATAACACAGTACCTAGAATAAACCAGTGCAAACATGACGAAAACATGCAAACGGACTGAACCACCAACTCACTAATTACTAACCACTGAGCCACTGGGCTGCCCTTATATTAATGGGCATAAACATTAAGTACACTACTTGTACAATGCTTATGATGTACATTTGAGGAATTTGGCTTTTTCTTATAGAGACCTATTATTTCAACTTAATATTAATTTACGCCCACTATTCACCACAAATGACTCAATCATATACTTCAGCTGCTTCTTCAAGTTGTCTCTCAAAATGAGGTTTGAGAAAAACTCTAAGTTTTCAAAGAGGCTGGATGGCAACTGAAAGGCAGATTGGCCTTTGTCTGAGCCAATCAGTTGCAGATGCCTTGGCTGAACAACTTGATCCCAAGCCAAGTTAAACTATAAAACATTATCCAGTACTGCAGAGGGACTAAGCTTTGCAGTAACTTTCCTGTTTCAATGTCACCACTAAAGTATCTTTTGGTCTAGGATGACCACATCAAACCCATAGGTCAAAAATGGAGATGTGAGCTGTTCTACTAACACAATTTCCGAATATCCCAACCAATTAAAGATAATGGAGTGTGTAAATTATGGTAACATAATTTCAATGTTATACACCTAGAATTTTCCTAGCATATGACAGGCATAACCTATATTAATTTTTTTTTTTTTAAGCAAGAGCTGCATTCTGGGAAATCTGACTATTTACCAGTGGGCTCTTCTCCACTAGCCTCCATCATGGTACTTCCCTCGTCATCATCCCCACTGGTTTGGCCACTGCCTGACTCCTCATCAACGGTAGGCGTGCGGGCATGCCCAAGGCTAGGAGGTGTTGCATGTGGGGGCTGATAGAGTGATGTGGGATGGATGCCCAGGGGAGCCTCCACAATGTCACGTGGAAGAGCCTCCACAGAAGGCTGGTTGCTCTGTTCCTCTGCCCATTCTGGGTCACTGAGGCTGGGTGTAGTGGTGTGGGTAAGAGGAGGTGCGGTGTTCTTGGAAATGCTGAAGGAGGTGATGCTGTAAGTGGATGCAACTGTGGAATTTGCAGTCCTGCTGGCTTCTGAAAAAAGCAAAAATAGAAAACATTTACAGAATAAGATAAATGCTTAAAAATCTCTTTCTACAGGTCACAAGACTACTGCAGGCCAGTTATGCAATGCCATCAACCAAGAATCTGCTTATTGAGACCGTAATAATGTACATGAGCTTCAAACAGGTAAAGAAGTTTGGGTAATCAGTTATTTTAATGCAATATTTTTTTTGCCCATTTTGACTCACAGTGAACTACAGTGACTTGTTTGTTTGGAAATATTCATATGCTAGCATTTACACAGCAATCGCTTGAGGAATGTCACTGCTAGAAAGCAATGAAAGTGTTATATCATGCCAGATTTAGTTTCCACATCCAGCTAACTTGGTCCATAGCTGAAGAACCCAAATCCAAGCGCTGGCCGCATTTCAGTGACAGAGGTGGAGCTGTCTGGCTGTGTGTGGAGTCACTTCATATTGCAGAAATAGCCTACTGTATAGTGGGCCCAACATTTCATAGTGTTGCTCAAATTCTCAATGGCAAATCTAAAACACTACATATTGCACTGGGAAATAGAAATAAAATTTAAATTGGAGGGTACACTGTGGAACATATCTGATGTTTGACTTTTAAATACATTACAGGCTTACACATCCATATTCACTTTATCTCCAATAGACAGACAGACAGACAGACACATTATTCATCCCAAAAGAAACTGCAGATTTACAGTAGCACAAGATACACATTTAGCCAAAAAAAGCTGACATTCACATAGTAATAAATAGTAACGACAAGCACTAACAGTGCAAGGGATATGTCAGGGAATATATTGCCAATGTACTTTGCTATTTGCAAATGTCAGCTGTCAAAGGATGTTAGCATACCAAGATAGGCCTTCTTAGGAGGCATCTTCTTTCACTGAACAATTCCCCATATACAGCAAACTATATAGGGAAGCGCAAGTGGGGGAATGAACGAGTGAAGCATTCTGAATACAGCCCATGACTGATGGAAATAGGACAGAAAACAGGGTCCAGCTTCAAAGATTGAAATTTCCGGCTGTATATCACTACAGCAGAGGCTCTAACTCTGTTATCTATCCCGTTTTGTCATTAGGTCTTCCATCACCAATATGATTGTTGTTACTCACAATGACTCTATATCTACAAATGATTGATCGTCAATAGCTAGTAAAGTGACTTGCACAAGCTGACATTGAAATACAGCTTCCCACATACTATTCTTTGCTGTCTGCTGAACAAAACTATACGTACATATCATCACAGTTAACTTTCATCCAGTATGTAACAAAAGTCACTACCTACAAGTGACTTGAAAGCTCGATTAATCTCCCATTACCTAAAAAGAACTTCAGACTTCTGTTGCTTGTAGTGATCTGTGCAAAACTTATACAAGTTAAAAGGAAGAATATAGTTTCGAGGCCAGTAGGCTCAGGGATAAAGTGTGTTTAAACACACCATGCTATAATACTGGTTGCAAAAGGTCATCATGTAATTTAATCAAGTGACATTTTCTCTCTCTTTTTTGGTTTGCCCGTATTCTAAGGCTATGTTCACATTACAAGCCTCGTTGCTCAATTTGGATTTTTGGCTTAGTTCGGATCTTGACGGTTCACATTTATAATTACAAGTGACTTGCATCTAACTATACTGTGAACGCATCTGTTGTATCAAAACATTGATACGTTTTTGCATGTCGTCTGCGTCGTCACAGTCACTTTTGTTTATGGCCGTGCAATTGTTTCAAACACATCACGATTTCAGTAGGTTCCTTCCAGTTTGGCTCGAACTGACTCATTTCATCAAATATCCAATAAATCATCAACTTCCTCATCGTTCTAGTGGTTGCTGTCCTGCATTGTTGTTTTGCCGTGCTGCCGGTGCCGGCTGATGGTGCATGTGTATAGGCAAAAAAAACGCATGAATTCCAGTCTGACTGTTCTCAGTCATGTCGCATGGTCATGAATCAGATACGTATCTGATCTAGAACCACATATGAAAGTGACTCTAATCTGATTTGAAAAGATCAGATTTCTGTGTCCACACAGCTCAGCCAAAATCAGATTTTTGTCACCTTAAGGCAAAATATCAGATTTTAGTCACTTTAGCCTGGTAATGTGAACGTAGCCTATAAGTTTTCTCATTCGGGACCTGTCATATAAACCACTGCCAAAAGTCACTTCCAATCAGTAAAGCAACCAGCTAGCAAGGTGTGACTAATTAGTCCCTCCTTAAAGGCTGGGTAGTAGGAATGAGCAGCAGTGACATTGATGAAGTCCGTGCAAATCGAAGAAAACTTGACACATGATTACAAATCCTATAGCTCATAACTCAGAAGCAGACAGTTGGAACTCTGATACAAACAGCACCTAGAGGGATAAGCAGAATGTATCCACTGGAAATGTGGCTTAATCAAGATAAATGCTTAACGGTATTTTACTACAACTAAGCCACAGTACTGGAACAAAGGTGACCATTAAGCATGAAAACATTATCATCTTCAGTTTGATTATCTGTAACAGCTACCTATTAAGGTATCTCTTTTGTTGGTGGCATTTTTGGGTACAAAACATTTATCCAAAGTTACACAACCTGGAGAGTGGTAATCCTGCTGAACACACAGGCTGCATTTTACTGTTACGAGTGTGATCCCCCAGAGAAAACCCACACATTTTGGAAACTTCTGGTGCCAGCTGTTTCCAAATTGGCAGTTTGCATGGATGGTTTGCATGCATTCTGTAATAATCATTTGCTAGGGTTGCTGCTTGTGCTTTAAAATGCAAGTAAATCTCTGTCAGCAGCCAGTGATTATCATAAGGCTAGCCACTGTTATTTATGGTTGTTTAGTGTAAATGATATTCAAACTTCCGGTTTTTCAAAGCCAAATAAAGTAACCAATATGTTCTAAATCAGTCACTAATACACATTAGAAAACAACTCTCCATATTTATACGTTTCAAACCAGCTACTACCCAAATCAGCATGTAAGCATTCAAGTTTAGAAGACAGAGAAGTTTCAGCTAAAGTCTTCAGATATAACAGCTCCTTAGAGGCCTTTTGGTAACATGGCCTTTCATTAACATTAAGAGTCTGCATCTGATATAAGAAACCAGCAGCAGAAGGGAATAATGATAAGAGCATATACTTCAGGCTGCATCCCATCATTATTTGCTTTCGACTGCTCCCATCAGGGGTCGCCACAGCGGATCAACAGTCTCCATCTCCTCCTGTCCTCCGCATCCCGCTCTGTCACAC
>JAACJT020000120.1:0-21806 GCA_009936485.2 Gymnarchus niloticus | reverse complement strand
TCATATCTTGTAGCCTTTTGATACTGTCCATGGAGTTTTCTTGGCAAGGATACTGGAGTGGGTTGCCATTTCCTTCTTCAGGGATCACTTTGGTCTGAGTTCTCTACTACGACCTGTCCATCTTGGGTGGCCCTACACGGCTTAGCTCATAGTTTCATTGAACTACACAAGCCCCTTCCCCATGACAAGGCAGTGATCCATTGAAGTGGGTAAATAGCTTAACACCAGCTAATTAAAATAAAAACAATAATGTAAGCATTCAGTCTTGGAAAATTCCATGAATCACAGTGCAGCATTATGGTGCATTTAAAAGTCACTCAAACTTGTATTTTGCAACACAGTTTGAATTTAGTTTCATTTTGTAAATAATACTGTCCAGCTACTTGAAATAAGGATTTATTACCAATTAATAATAAGTGTGAATATGTGCCGATCTTGTTGTTTCTAAACAGTTCAAATGCAAATGTAATTTAGGCTATTCAATGAATATTGATTTTGTTGAATTACTTTCTGTTGTGGCCATAATTGACTCTAATAGGTTTTAAACTGTCTGTAGTCTAGCATAGTTCTCAGTAATGGGCTTGAAACTCTGAGTTAAGCAATTTTAAATAAAAGCCATAGAAATAAAAAATTCATATCACTAAGTGCCTAGTTAGTAAATAAGAACTCTGACTTATTGTGTGGGCTGTTCCTTTTGAAAGTACTACATATCCTTATACTTCACCTGCCCAGCAGGTTTTAAAGCTAGCGGTAAACTGAGAATTTATCATACTACACTACACTCCTGACATCTAAAAATATGCGCTTAATTTGCTTAAACATTGACCTTTACATTAAAATCTGTTTGTCATCCCTGAACTGGCTATTAGCACACGTAATAGGCCTACTAATCAGAGTTTTGCCGTGACAGTCATGGTAAAACTATACAATTGGTCTACTACTCAGAGTACTCAGGAAAACGTACTGCATAACTTTTTCAAATCACTGGAAGAGTGCGTGAGCAGGGTGACGTCGAATTGTATCACGGAACCAGACTTATCATCCATCCAACCTCAAGTTATAATGTAAAAGATCTCAGGGGTGTCTGAAACCTATCCCGGGCAGCACAGGTTGAAGGGCAGGGAAACACTCTGGAAAGGATGTCATTCCATTTTAGGGCAAACCCTGCAAAGAATTTAGAAATAAAACCAATTTGCTCTCTTTGTGTGTCTTTTGCAGTGCAGGAGGATCCCAGAATACCCAGTGGACATCAAAATATCATGGGCAGAACATGTAAATTCCACACGCAAAGAATGAACTTGGGATCGCAACCCCCTTGAGGTTAGAGTCAGCAGTGCAACCTATTTAGTCACTGTGCGTTACGTTCCATTCCTGTTCGTTACTGATCTGAAGTTCTCTTCTGATGAAACTCAGTTGCAGGGAAAAAGAAAAAATTTTAAAAACAAAAACAGCATATCTTTTCCACACAAATAAGTAAACAAGGAAATGGCACACTATGTTACAGGCTTGTCACAACACAATGTGTTTAATATGTCTACTGTGACAGGACTATGGATATGCCTGCCCTGGAAGTACACCACTTGTACCATTATTATTAGCTGAGCAGACTTTTATCCAAAGCAATGGTCATGTGAAGAAAGCTTAGGGTCAGACATCAATGTTATCCACCATCCCTGAAGCAGTTGGAGTTAAGGGCAATGTTGAGCAATAATATGACTAGACTACCAGCCCTGAGATTTGAACCCATGGCCTTCCAGAAACAGATCCCCAACCCTCTGAGCTACACACAGCCTGAAGTTACAGAAAGGTGGTTCCGTGTCCCATTTCTGCCAGATGCTAGCAAGCCACAAATAGAAAACAACATTTCCTTGAGCTCCACATTTAAGCTTCAGGCTAAAGCTACAGTCTACAAATAACAGAAGCAAGCTGAAGAATAACAAGGGAAATGACTGTATTATGGGGTCACCAAGTTTTACCACTAAAATCCTCTTCAGATGTGTCTGAGGGGATTAAGATTTTGAAAATACAAAGCAACACAGGATATTGTAAGCAAAAGCACTGTATCAACCTAAAGAATTACAGTTTAGGCAAAATAGCCCAATGGTTATTCTGATTCAATTTCATAGCGGATTAAACCATTTAGAACTGCCAGAACTCTGGGTCACATCTTTAAAGATTTAACTTTTGACATACGGTATTTGCAATATCGCCGATTCCTCCTCATAAAAAAAATGATAAACTTTGCTTATGCTTTCAAGGGACAGATTATTCTGGAAATCCCGTGCTTTGAGTCACATGAACAGCCGTATGCCATGCATTTCTCCGTGACCTCATTAAGCAAAAAACTGCTAAAAGAAAACATTTCAGCTCATCTCAGAAATCCCCTCCAGGGAAGCACTGTCAAACATCATGGCTGGAATAGAGATTCACCCATTTCACCCTCCGGTAAATGCACACCTACAGCAGAAAAATAGATCCTGATAGATATACGTGAGCTGCCCTCATGACAGACAACTGATACCTTAAACAGAAAAGACATAATCCAGCAAGGAATCAGCCTCCATCATGACACTGGCTTAACAGGGGAGGTGGCCATCATGCCATAGTCCCAGTAAAAAAAGGCATGCTCCGTGTTTACTTAACCCAACATTAACCTAATTCATATATATGTGGACACAAGCTGTAATTCAGCAAAAAATCTACAGATAAATCTATGATAACTGAATCATTTTGATTCAGTATGAGAGCAAGAGTTTAGAAACTAGAGCACAGACAAGGAAATTGCTCAAATGTGAAGATTACGGTCAGCTTCGTAATACCAATTACAAGCCATAGGAAATGACTTTTTTTCCAGACATGAATAGTGTGCTGGCTTGCATTTGGCACTGATATGGCAGTTTTTATACTGGAGCGGCTTTGCTCAATTCATTCTTAAAAGCACTGGTTAATTCAGCTTCTGAAGAGGATCCTCTTAGACAAAAACTGCCCCAGTTTTTTGCTCATGTTAATCTCTTGTGTTGAGTCAAGGCTGTGCATCAGAGGCTCCAATGCTCAGCCACAAGCCATACATTCAAACTCCTTCCTTCCCTGACATTTTCCTGAAAACGACAGGCGGTTTCTTCATTTTTCGCAGGAGAGCATTGCTGAGAGATTTGTTGTAGCCAAAAAACATTTTGAAAAATGACACTTTTTGCATATAAAATGTCATGAAATGGATGCATGAGGTATTATGGAGACAGTTTCTTCGCAAAAATGAAAGCTGGTAAAATTTCTCATTCACCTAAAAAAATATGAATTTCAGACTATATTACGATTACTTAAAACCAAACAGAATTAGAGGACCAGTTCTGCCCCAAGAGCAAATCAAAATATGGATGTTAATTTGCTTTTAACGGTTCCAGCATTATTACCAAGAGTGTCAAACTTATTTCTGTCACAATTTTAGATGATAGATCCTTAATCTGTTGATTCTTCATTCTTTACCTCTAGGTCCACTTGATCTCACAGCAAAATAAATTATTAAAAAAATAAAACAATGAGACAAACTATATCTCTACAGTATAACTTACCACTTTAGCTTTCATACAGAATTGTATTGTATATCAATGACAAGCCCTCCAAGTACTGCCACATGATGTCAACCAGTTACTCTTAAAACTTTAACCCTAGCTTTGTAAAATAATAGCTTCCTGCTTAACACAGAATTTGTTCACCTAATGCAATCTCGTATTCATATTCGCTTGAATATTGGCCTTGTCATTTTATTTCGTTTGCAGGCAGGGACTGAATTTTGAACAGCACCCAACAGCAGAAATGTAATGCTGTTCCCCTGAAAGGCTAATTAAAGACATTATCACAAATAAACAAGGATTTCTGCCAGATGGGTTCAGATGTGTAACACCCTGCGCCTTCTAGAAACCTTAATTCAAAATGATTATCCGGTCGTGGCATACGCCGTTATCACACTGTTTTAGTGTCTCCCCCTTGTGGCGCTTTGGCTTTACAGAACAACGTTGTGATTATAGAAATTCAATTAGAGAACGGGTTCTACGTCATAAAAAAGCATATAGGCTTAACGTCTCATCAGTAACACTGACAAGAGGCTTCACTGTATAAATATGTTAATATTTTCCCTTTAGATGATTAAAACCTCAGCTACAATTACACGAACAAACTGTCCACAGAAATAAATTACCAATAGCTAAATTTAAAAATGGTATTTTTTCCCACTAACTAGAAAGACAAAAGCAACAACACATCAGCCATTTCTTTGCTAACTGCATTCAAAGAACCTAATAATAAAAACATATGTAACAAATATCCAACCAAATGAAAGGAAACCTAATCTTTAGTAACCTTACACTGAATACCGGAACATGCTGATACTTGTCATGGCCTTTAAAGAGCACTTTACTTTATGACTACACATGTATATAATATATATTTGTCTGTATGTCACAAAAATATAAGAAATGTTGCATACCAATAAAATGCAACCATACTATCCATGTATATGTGGAACGCCACAGGTTGGGATCAAGATTAGTGGAACAATTATGCTCATGTTTACTTAAGAACTAGTTTCTTTATTAGACATTTCATTCCTGTTTATATAGAAACGTGTCTATCGTGTCTATATTCAACTTACGTCTAATCGCCTTTTGCCATTTAATTGCCGTGGTCTACTTTTTGGACACTACCAGAACAAAATTATACGTTATTCAAAAATAAATCTTAATGGTTAACTCGTAAGACCGCAATTTTAAAGAAATATTTTTGGACACCAATAGGAACACATCCAGACAAGCACAATTCTTGGTTACATGAAACGGACGCATTTCTTAGGAATGTGCTTTCCTACGCTCGAAGCTGTAAGAAGGATTTTAATATTGTTCTTAAACCTCCACTGATGATTGCAAACATCAGCTAAATATTCATTCCAGGGAAGGAGCCCTCATTGTAACATTTGCAGGTATTTTTTGCTGCGATGTCTCTGGAGCAGCTGGTCCAAAGTAACTTAAGACCGGGTTATTACAAGTCTTAGAAGACGCAATATGAACATTTCAGGCTGCATACTGAATAGTTAGAAGTGTGACAAAACGGTCGACTTCAATCGGGATTAAGCAAATTTAAGCCAGAAATAGGAGACTGAATTAATTTAGAGCGTTTATGCTACAGTAATATCGTTGTGCTTATTTAACCTTTATAAATCCTACCAGTCATATCAATTATTACATAGCTTTGAGTGTAGTTTTATTTTGTCAAATATTTCTTTCAGAATTCCGTACATATTTCCGCACAGCAAGTAATGCGCCCTATAATAATCAAATTATAGAAGGAAAATTTTTTAGAAAAAACACTACCACCCTAAATGGTTACTCATGTCAGTGTGATAAAAGTTTGACTGAAAAACAATCAGTGCGAGAGGTTTTCAGTGATGTACAATTAAATGAGCAGCGCAGTTGTACAGATGTGTCTGTATGCAAATTCATGTTCCGTTATTGCAGCTGGTCTCATGCAAGCAAGACATACAGCCAAAGGCAGGAGTGTCACATAATCGGTGTTTACCGTTTGGGTTACATGTGATCGAACAGCTTTGGTCCATGTAGAGCCGGCAGATGTGAGGAAACTAAACTACAGCAGGTTTCCTACCTTTGAAAAGGAACGATGTCCATAAGTGTACAGCCATGTAGACAAATCCAAGCAATTTATCACCCCGCATTGTATCAAACAAGGATCCGCTAATATGTTGTGCGTTAACTCCGATATGTATAGGAAGAGATAGGTCTGGGGTACCAGCATGCAGAGAGGGAGTGCGGGATGAAAGCAGCGCACGAAGCCTCTCTCTTTCTCTCTACCTCCCACAGACCCTGATTCTGCCCTTTTCCTCATATACATCCTCTGTACACACTTTCACAGTTCGCACATGACAGTGCACAATGGTGGCAAACTTTTGTTAAAAATAGCCCGTTTATACGGACCTTATGTAAAACATTGTGGAACATCAAACACTGCCCCTAAACGTAAATTAATTCCGTAGTTAAGATAAAAACAGGCATACACATGACAGAAACGCATTTATTTACAACGTGGGCTGGTTGGAATAAGCAAATATCAATGTCTTTAGCATGGATAAATGAACTAATCCCAGGATTTGTTAATCCGAAGCAGATTTCAAACGTTCGTTAATAACAATTAACACATGATAATTATTGCGGAATTAATTGCGCGTTTGTGGAATTTTAAAATAAACACTAAATAATCACAAAAACCCCAAAATAGACTCCAGTTTCCATCTAGTGATGGATTGTGGCCAAACAGTCACTGTTTCATTTTTCTGTGTCCTTGCAATACACTAATTTTGTTTTCAGAGGTTACAGTCGTGATAAACAGACTGGCAAAGAATCAGTCCCGTTTCAATAATTGGGCATCAAGGGGGATCGAGGTGGGTTTTGTGTTATGCAGCCGAACTGATCCACATATCTCTAAACAGAGAAATAAGGCAAAAATAAAATACAGTCGAATTCATTTTAATAAGACTTCTTTCCAACATAGATTTCGCAAAACCCTTTGCATAGATATATACAAAGACATTATACAAACAGAAAGTAAGCAAGACAACACAGCTGAGGAACGAAAACCTCTTATTTGTACTGGTGGTGGGCGGGGGGTTGCCTGTGGGGGTCCGAGGTTAACTGCCTGCCTGTCCTTCCTGGGCATGCTCATCATGCAGTTTCAATTGGATGTCCAAATATCAACATCCATAATACATTATCCATATCTCTTTCTAACAATAACTTTGTTACATAGTAGGTCCTGAACAATATAATCATATATCTAATAATTGTATCATATAATTATATTACTTACAGGTGTATGCATTATACTTCAAAAGTCCTTAACTGTGTTATGGCTGAGGAAGTCACATAAAAGTACTCTGTAATAAAGACTCACATCGCAAAGTCAAAATCAGAGGAAATCTTCACATGCAGAGCAGGGCATGAGGCAGGGGATCACCTGCAATAGGATCCTGGTCCATCAGGGGTGTCTCACACACACCTACGCAATCATTTGACACGTTTCACCTAACAGGGACCCTGTAATGGATACACAATTGAAACGTGGATGGATGGGTGAATTTTTGCTTTATGTCAACTTGTCAAGTCAACTTGCAGACGTTTTTAATAAAGTTTATGTATGCAGCTCACATTTGTGAATTATATATTTTTGTATATCTATCTATATATGTTATTTTGGGAGGGTGGAATCCTAAAATTAAATTAAATTAAACAAATGGACATTAAAATGAGAAGCACTAGCTTCTGCCTTATCTTGAGCAGCATTGAAACTGACAAATAACGCTGCCCCTCAGAGATACAGCCTGGCCTCTGAGGTGGAAATGCATTCACAAGCCCTGCAAAAATGTCTTCTAGCATCTGCTGGGACAGAAGCCAGCCTGTGTCAACCCTTACACTAAACCGAATCAGAGTGAAGCCATCCAGTGACGGGTGATCCCGTGTGAACCCTTACACTAAACCGAATCAGAGTGAAGCCATCCAGTGACGGGTGATCCCGTGTGAACCCTTACACTAAACCGAATCAGAGTGAAGCCGTCCAGTGACAGATGATCCCGTGTGAACCCTTACATTAAACCGAATCAGAGTGAAGCCAGCCAGTGACGGATGATCCCGTGTGAACCCTTACATTAAATTAAATCAGAGTGAAGCCAGCCAGTGACGGATGATCCCGTGTGAACCCTTACATTAAACTAAATCAGAGTGAAGCCAGCCAGTGACGGGTGATCCCGTGTGAACCCTTACATTAAACCGAATCAGAGTGAAGCCAGCCAGTGATGGGTGATCCCGTGTGAACCCTTACATTAAACTAAATCAGAGTGAAGCCAGCCAGTGATGGGTGATCCCGTGTGAACCCTTACATTAAACTAAATCAGAGTGAAGCCAACCAGTGAGGGGTGAGCCCGTGTGAACCCTTACACTAAACCAAATCAGAGTCGCATCGTTGACAAATGCTATGAAAAACTAGCATGCACAAAAATAAAATGCCTGTAAGATATACTGCCTGCATTGTTAGAAGCTTCCATGTTAAAATGTTATTTTGCTTTAGCCTTCTATCCCTCTTTAAGTGCAGATATTTATGCTTCTATAAATTAACAAATTCTATGCTATACAACCATCCACTCAGGTTATGCATCTAATCATCAAACTCAGCTCATCTTCAAGTATTGAATGTCAGTTTTTGTCTTGCATCCTAGATTCTTCAGTCATCTACTATAGCATTTTTAAATGTGAGAAGCAAACTGTACCAGACCGTTCCAAAATGAAAGTTTGGGTAAACAGACAGTAGGATTACATTGGTCCCTGACATGGTCCATCTCAGCTATAGTTAATGAACCCATTTGAATGCCATCACATTAAAGGAAGGAATCCATTTAGCTGACTTATTAAGCATGCAGTGTCATATGGTGATGTCATTTTTGAACAAAGCAAGACCAACACTGGGTTGATTCCCATTATGGGAGATGTGGATCTTTTGCGAAGCAAAGCCAACACAATTGAATGGAAAAGTCAGAAGGGAGACCCAGTCTCAAGCTGTGGTCAGTTTGAAACACTAAGAGATAACTGAATATTCGTGTAATTCATCTCCGTGACTAAAATATGAAAAATAACTGCCCTGATTTCTAACATATCCCGTCACGCTCCATTTAACGTGGTAGCCGGAAAGTGACAGCAATTAAATGGAGGGAAGGGACAGCTATCAGTGAGCAGGTTATACCCGTGAGCATTTACTGCTTCTGCTTTGAAGTCATTTACTTGGAAACTCTGAGACCTTATGCAGAAAGCCTTTCCAATCCTCCCAACAACCCAAACCTCCCCCTCCACTTTTAAGCCACAACAAAGGCAGCAGAGAAGCCACATCGCTCTTCTCCTTTAGCATGCCAGAGCTTCTCTAAATAGCCTCTGATTGGTCACACCTGAGTCTGATTATAGTGATATGCGGAATCTAGATGGAGACACCTGCAGGGAGAAATCTGTAGTCTCCTATACAAGTGGATATTTTTATCTTCATTCTTCGTTTTTTTTTTTTTTTGAATAATGTTGTTTGCAGGAAAAGCTTGGACCATCTTCAGGAGAACTTGAAATCGGCTGGTGCTGCCATTTTTATTTTTTTTAATGCAAATTGAGGTTTCTAAAAAGTTTGCACCAGCCCGTTCCCCTCAGGTGCATGTGAAAGTAGCTGGGACAACTGAGGTATCCGTGCCTGGTGACCCATTTCTTACTGTAAGTAAAACACACTTTATTAGCTGAGGTGTTGGCGCTGTGTTTTCTGATAAAATGTCAGGCCCTATTTGTGAAATATTCATCTGGCAGATTGCATGCATTCCTTATATTTTGTGGTTTCATTACTCTTACTGTTACAGCCTCATTTAGATTTTTTTTCTATTTTCTGACTGCAGCGCTGTTTGCGTCAGCATTAGTCTTGCCTTTCAAAATGGTGATCAACTTATCAGATATACAGACTGCCCTTCAAATTGGAGTCCAAATCACCCAAACATCTGTCTTGGCTGACTCTTAAAGAAACGGTAGCTTAAATGGCGATAGCTTAAAGAAACATGTTCCACTGTAGGATCTCATATACACATGCATGAGCTGCAGGAATTGCGCAGATCAGAGATGGGGTGAGTAAAGACAGCATTTAATTAGATGCTAATGCATTGTTAGAAGAAGCAAAACCTACAGTTTACAAAGAAATGTGTAATTAAATGGAGACATCAGCTTACATTACATACATATTGTGTTTAGGGATGAATGTAACATTGTTACATATTAACTAATGGCATTAAAAATATGCTTATTTATTGGTTATTTTTCCTAGCAGTATACTTGTGTAAATTGTTAAATGCACGTGGATGCTGCACCATAATTGTTCCTGTTTGTTGTTTATCAATTGTATTTTTCGGTTGTTTATATAAATTCTCTACAAAACTACTGTATGAATTCCATTGGGAAACACATTCTTATTACTATGTTATTAGCCAGTCAAGTATTTTCCTAAATGTATTTTACATTTGTCCAATAAGCTAGTTAGTGTTACTTTAAAAAGAATGTGTATTTGAATACTGTGTGGCATGGAGGGTATTTGGGTAACTTTGAGGCCTGATACCACAGGGTTGGGGCCTTGAATTTCTTCTCTGCAGTGTGTGTTTAGGGTTTGGATGCTCTCCCAATGTTGTTCTGGTTTTCTTTGGGTATTCCAGTTTCCTCCTGCAATCCAGAAACTACAATGTACCAGTCTCCCGTTCCACCGGATTTTATGCCTCATGCCTCATACTTCTTGGCATCAGCTCTATGCAGGTTCAAACCAACTCTGTACTGGAAAAGTGGTTGTGGAACATGGGCATTCTTTTAATGTGTGAGGTTTTAACGATAAATGCACTCTCCACTACAGTATAATAAACTAACAGGTCAGAGGCAGCTCTGTTCTTGTAGGACTGATTGGTTAAATTGGGTGAGTAATTACTGTCATTAGCACATTCCAGGAAAAACACATTTTCAAAGTCAATGAGATACAAAGTCTGGGGACCAGGGGAAGGGTAATCTCTTGGCATCCTTCACACTGAATTCCAAAAGCCTCGATCTTGCACCATACCGTTCCTGTCAGGCAACAAACTCTTTCGAACAGTGAGCGAGATGTCCGTGTGTGTGAAACATCAGCCATTCCAAACAAACAGTTTATTTCATTGATCGAAACGTCAAGGTCCCTCACATTTACCGCTCGCCCATGTTTCCTGAAGTATACAACGCTCTGTGAGGCTTGCATCAGAGGAGTTCGCTAAGGTTGGAGAGATGGACAAATAAGAATGATCATTTTGTTGACTTAATGCTCTGTGTACAGGATTAATGATTTACAGAGTTAAGCATAGTTTAATATTTATTATGCCATGTGTGATAGCCATGAATTACAGAACCCTGAATCAACATGCAAGGAGTTTCAATCAATAAACTTAATTTAAGTATGCTTATTAAGCTTTGTACAAAAAAACAGGGTATGCTACAAATAACCATTGATCTACCCATCTTCTAACCAGTCATCCTCCATGGTCACGGTCGCAGGTACTTGTAAGCATTACCCACATTATCCTTTACAACGCTGACACAGCACCTTGCAACAGGTGATCATGGCATGAGAAGGCGCCCCGATGTCCGCAGGAACATGCTCCTGAATCAGCAGTGATTCTGACACCGCACCCAAAGCTGGCTGTCTGTCAAGTCTGATTATGGTGGAGCACAAAGAGCCGTGACACTCTCCGATGCTAATGAGACAACAGCCCGTCCTCAAGGTCTCTCTAGTTCGGAGCGAGATCAGAATCTGATTTGAGTCCACAATAGTATCAGGATTTAATTTACCATCCTGTTGCTACTTCCAAAATAATATACTTAACGATAAAAATGTATATGTCATAAAAAACGAAAGGTCAATATAGTCTAAACGTGCTTGTAATCAATATGATTCAATAGACAGAGCAATCCGAATCGGTCATTTTATTAGCGATGCTATTTTGACTGAAATGAGACAATTTTCCAAATTTCTGGCTTCTACACTTTCTGCCACTGGCAGTTGCCTGTATGTAATTGAAATGGTTACTCATGTGTCCTCCAACTGTGCTTCACCTTGACTTTCACACACCTGAGACCTCGATCCTCTGCTGCTATACAGGCAACACTCAGAATGTTAGACACTCAGAAGGCCCTGTATCAGGGGCCAGGTCCAAAATACTGCACAATTTTGTATCATCGTATTTTTGCATTTGGCAAATTGGCGAGTATAAATATAAAAATCCTTATATGTTTGAAACTGGCAGATTTTTGAGATTGTGAGGTGGTGATATTACACCCTGCTCAACAGTCCACTGCCATTTTGCATCAACAGCCAATACTCTTAAAGTAAACAAAACCTCGTTTTGAAAAGCTCTCATTTGTTTGTATTTGTGAATTCTCAAAGGCTAGAGACAGCCTTCAATTAAGGTGACACCACTCGGTAATTCTGCTTCTGGCAGCAAAATGCTCATGTTGTAAGTCAGTGCAGCCTATTTCTGCATCTACTTCAGCTGATTGTGCCGTGGAAATCAACAGAAACAAGCAACTGGCATAACTGTCAGCAATCAACGCGGCTCTCCATTTTACTGGGCCTGGTGTTTAAAGCCAAACAATTAGGGCTTTATCATGACCAATGCTCGACACGTTCTTCAAACGATAGATTTTGTGGGAACATGCTTAATCGGCTTGTGGGTTTCCTCCCACAGTTGATGAACTGGTGTCTGCGATTTGCCTCTAGTGTGTTTAGGTGTGTGGGTGTACTCATATCGCATCCAGGGTGTCACCTGCTATGTGTCTTATGTTAATACAGGCTCCAAGCTCACTGTCACTCTGTACTGAAGAAGCAGTTGAGGAAAAATTATAGCTGAAAGCTTAAGTCTATTAGTTTTGGTTTACCATGGATGTAATCTTTTATTTACACCAATACACTGATGTAGATTCTCTCAATGAACTTAGCAAGGATTTTTTTCCTTCCTTAGGGTCTCCACACTACATGAATCTTTTTATTTTTAAAATGCTCTTGAAAATCCTGTGTGGCTTGGTAAACACAGCTATGCGGCTGAACGATTTTGAGACAGATCTATTCATGGGAAACTGGGCTCGTATGGGCAGAACCAAATGGAGTAGGAGCAGTACCATGAGCACACATTTTAAGGTGATACTAAACAAAAACTGACCTTGCAACACAGACTGAAATCAACAATGAAAACCAAACAGGAGGAAGTGAGCAGTTATGCTAGGAGACGGAACCGTCAAAATTCCTTATTTAGGAACAAACAGGAGTAGGTGGAACCAGGAAAGGAAAGGAGCTAGCTGTTCCTCTGGGTTACATGCAAACAAAACACAATTACATATATAGACCTAGGGACAGGTAGAACCAATCAATGTCAGTAATTGTGGTCACCTGACCCTTCCTCCCCAGACAGATGGTGGCCTTCTATTCTCACAGATAACTACTTGTACAGTTAATTTTGTTTTGGCCTTGATATAGTGTGTCTCTGATGAACTGAAGCTTGTATTGCAAGAGATTCCTTTTTTCAAACTGAAACAGATCTTTTTATGAAAAAAACCATAATAAAATGTGAATATATGACAAACTATGGCAACAATAATCATACTGGGAGATGGTTAGTCTAGTGAATTATTCATTAGGTTTTATTACATGTTTTAAAAATGTAGTCTTCTCAAACCTCAGCAGGTCTTAAATCCCTATAGCTAGGACTGTGTCCTGTCATTTCATCCCTCTCAGCAGAAAGAAACATCAGCAGTAGCGTCAAAACCAAAGGTTTTTGCTATTTTAACTGAATGAGTATTCTACTGCAGGTGATAAAGAACAGCCCATTTCTACCTGGGGCAGGTGGGCATTCAGGCAGAGCTGGAGTGGGGCTCTTTTTCAAACTGGGAGTCACATGATGCAGACCTCCCTATCACAAATGGGGGGAGGGGATTACGACTGTTTGTTTTAATGTATGAACAACCCCCAGGCAACAAAACCCTGCAGTTATATGCAACTGAGACACCACTGATCCATCCTGAAAATCCATTCTAGTTTCTGAATCACCAGGGGACTCGCACTGACTGCAACCTCAAGAAAATCAGACAAATAAAGATTGTCCTATTGTAAAGTATGTAAGTCACAGTAAGTCTCTGGTCCCTGCAAAGTAACTGATGCCTGTAGCATTTTCTCAGCATTCACTCCATCTGTATGAGTGTGTCTGTCTCTGTCCTTTGCAGCTGTTACAAGCTTCTTCCTTCTTCCCTACAGGCTCAGCCTCCTCTGTGCCTGCTTTTAATGATGCTAAAGCAGCACATAATAGTATTACCACTACATAGCTACTAAATGTAACATCACATGGTTAGATAAGATTATTGGCTTCTTAAGAATTTATCTTATAATTACTTACCATAAATCATATATGTACATTACAGAATGAGAAGGCCTACATAACCTTTTATATTTTTTCCCAGATTTCTTCACATGTTGTAATCATAATAAGCTTGTCATATAATTATCTGCAGTATTACAACTTGCTCCTAAAACCTACATCCTATCATGTGCCTCATTCATAAAACTGTACAGTTTGCACACCTATTGCATTTTTTTCAAATCTAGATATTTTTTTCCATCACCTACTCCTATTTATTTACTATAGTGTGATACCCAAGGTGGTCAGCTGGTGATAAAATGAAAATTGGAGAAAAGTGTATGTGAAACGTGACATATGCTAATAGCAACAGTTCCATGCTGTTAGCAAATGCTAAAGTTCCCAGATCTGAACGTCAGCAGTGTTACAGCACCCCTGCTGGCCATTCACACTGCCCACCTGCTGTAGTTCTACCCGATTCTAGGGAGTCCTGGACTGTACCACTTATGGAGGGACCACTCATTAGCTCCCCTAATTACTGAAAGTAGAGACATGGTTGCGGCCATAGTTGTAATGAGTGCATGGGTGTATTCTGGCTACACCGGGAGGACAGTGAGGACCTGCAAGCTGACAGTAGTGTCTCCGAAATGGTATTGGCCTTGCATTCCAGACTACCATTCCAGGAGTTATATGTTAGTTTGCCAAAAGCTAACAAAACTGATGTTAAATGGGATCGGGATGGTGAAGGCTTGTTGACTGTTTTGATATTGCTTTTTTATGTTGATTTTTAAACTCGCAATTATTAAATAAGACAGGTTTCAGATTGGTCAACAAGAAAATTACAAAGCCATGACCTCACAGCTGTTAAGTACCCAAATTAATCTAATACATTGTTGGGGAAAAAACTTTCCACACCCTTAGGAATCAAGTGAATTTCTACATGAATGATTGCAATGGTAATTGGAGTCAGGCGTTTCAATTAAGTTGAAATGTCAGTTTCACCAGCATCCTTCTCCAAAGTCCAGATACCAATCCATCTTTCATAACTGCTAATACATTGCAGGGTCACCAGTCTCAAGAAACACAAGGCCTGAGGCAATTAACATCACAAGTGTTACTGTATAATTTATTAAGAGACTGAGAGATAGTAGCATATTTTTATGGGGGAAAAACATCACAGTGTCACAAACCAATGTCATGATAACATGAATCTGTGACCCTGTACTTGATGAGCAGTTGGAAGATGAATGGATGTTAATATGATTGTTGTTGTAAACCTTAAAAGCTTTTGAAAACTTATTATTATACTTTATAACTTTCAAACTTTATAAACTTATATTATTATAAGTTAAAACGAATTATAGACATATTAGCGAAGATAATCAGAACCGCTTTAAAGTAATGTACAATTATAAATGGCATTTTCTTGAAAGGTTCAAAACTAGATTGCACAAGCTGATTCTGTTTCATTTGCATCAGACCTCTGCATAGTCTGAAAGGGCAGGTAGGCCATGTAATCAAGCTCTGGTTGAACAACTTCAGTAATTTGCATGGTTCTGTGGTCATTACACCTGGAGAACCATGGATAGTTCAGTCATGCTTCTTCTACCAATACAAAGGCAATAAATCCCTTGCCAAAAATCCAACTGCTTTTCATTTGCAGGGCTCACATCATATCCAAAAAAATGCAAAGAATAGTTTTTATACCAAATCAGTAACAGATACTGTATAATGCTGAATATATGAAAAGCATGTAAAAGGAAAAAATCTGGTTCACTTGGATGGACCACTTGCATAAATGAAAACTTGGCTACTGATCTCTAGTTTAATTCAACAGTTGTGTTATTGTAAAAGAATGTTGTATTACTTGTTATGTATAATTGACTTTCATATGATTTTAATTATATCTCAGGCAAATGAATTTACCGGTATGCTAGCAAATCAGATGAAACAGTAACACAGTAGGTAGTAGTGTTGCCATACAACTTCAGGGTTTGGGGTTCAAATTCTTCAAGTTACATGTGAGTGTGGAGTTTGTGTTTTTGTAGGTTTCCTCTGGGTTCTTCCCACAGTCCAAAGACATGCACTTAAGCTAAATTGCCCATAGTGTCTCATTGCACATGCCCTGTGCCTGTTGTCTTCTGGGTTCATAAGCAGTTTGCGGATCTCGCCACAGTGGGGCGCTGCATTCAAGCCAACTCTTGTGCATCAGAACAGTTTCTGTTCTGCTTATTCTATTATTTGTTTTTTTTTTGTGAGATATTTCTGAGTACTGAATTTTAAAATACAGGTATCTAAAACATAAATTACTGCAGTTTATTTATGTAGCATAACACCACTTTGACTTTTTATCTGTACTAGGGTCATATACAGTCAAAATATAAAATTGTGTCTTTGAATGTCACATGTAAAATTGGAATGTATTTGGTTTTTCTAGTGATTATTGTTGTTAACACTATGTTTTCCAATATGCAGCATTTATTATTTTGAAACCGTAAAAGTGTCTTTTACTGGAAAAAAATCTTTTGGTGAATTTGTGCTAATTAAAGTTGGATAGTGCCATAACACACATAATTATGGAGTTGGAGAGCTTTGGAATTATCTATATTTCTGCATGAATTGACTCTAAAATGTAGTCTTATTTTTCCAAGTGCTATTGACAAATATTTTAAATGCCATATATTTATTGAATGATCAAGGTCTTCAATCAAAACAACTATGTGATCCCTTATATTTAATGTATTTAACTAGTGGAACCATTATTATCTATGAATGGTGTCTGAATGGTGCCCAGTAAATGATGTGGGTTTTATAGATAACTAGCAGCTTAAACTTGTCACCTAAGGTTCGTGACATTGAGACTGTGTCTGTTTCCCCCACTTTTAATAGTAGATGTTGCTTCCACTTCAATTCTATGCTACAATAATCCAATAAATATCAAGTTAGAACCTTTGACACAGGGGACCTGTGAGGTCAAGCTAAAGTTGAGGCTTTGTAATGTGAGATCATTAACTTCTAAGGCATTAGCTGTAAATCATTTCATAACTAATGCAAGTCTCAATATCTTATGCTTAACCTGGCTTAAACAAGATGACTACACTTCACTAAAAAACTCTACCCCTTTTGGACATATCTAAAAACATAACCATTGTTCTAACCGCCAGGGTCAAATCTAGGAATCTCTGAAAAGATAGGTTAGAGTTTCAGCAAATTTGACATCCTGGTCCTCATCTGCTTGTAATTCCTCACCATCATTTATGCTTGTCATTGTTTATATACCTCCTGTGGTATTCCATCAAGGTTGCTAAACAAGTCCTGTAGTTAAAACTGAATTGTGAATTCAGGCTGAGAGAAGCTGAGTCTCTCTTCTGTGAATGCATAGAGAGGTCCTGCCAAGAGGTGTTCTGGTTCCACTACATCCTGAGATTGCTAGATCACAGACCAGGAGGTTTAATAGTCTATTGCTACATGAATAAAGTCATTTATACAATCCACACATTTTACCTATAAACCTGGTATAACCTAGTACTGACATAGGCTCAAACTATGTTACATGTGCATGTGATCAGATCAGTTTTTTTATGAGGAAGCACACACCTATACACAATGTGGCAATGAATTTAATTTGAGAATCTTCATCAAATCTGTTAGATCTGCTGAAGATTCAATTCAGGATGTTCAGTATGGCCCTTAAAATAGTGTGTAAGATTCCTTTGGTTGAACCTGCTCATATTTGCATCAGTAATACACAAGTTTATAAGTTTCTAAGATTGTTTTGTTAGCTGATGAAATAAAGACTTTGAAATGTATAGTTAACACACATTTTACTGCATTACTTTTAAATTTACAGAAATACCACCAACCACTGGTCCTTGCACAGAGACAACATGAAAATGCTAGGGTGTAAAGGTATTACACACAAATCTCAGTCACACAGATCTAGAACAAAATATAATTTGTATTTACATCTTAATTTACATTTGGGTTTTTACAAAGTTTTTTATCTGAAATTTACAAAGGATTAAAAGCTACTACATATTCTTCAAATTCTATTGTTACAAAGTTTAACATGATGAAGGTTCAGCTGCAACGTTGGCATCTAGACAACGAGGAGAGCCATTTTCACATCCTTTGTGATGTACTGTTCCAGATCAGCCACCTGTTTGAAACAGGAAAGAAGTACATCACTGATGATGAAATGTGGTATGAGCGCACTGGTCATGAGTTAGATTCCTAGTCTGTAAACATATAAACATGTACCAGCTCTGTTCTGTACGTGACCTTAAAGGAAAGTGTCTGCCAAATATAAATGTAATGGCTTGTTTTACAACACATATGACAGCAGCCTGTTCGACAGATTTTCTGACATACAGCTTCTCTCACACAACTCATGACTAGTCAAGAAGAAACAGTGCAGATCTTGTTCCCAAGGCATTTAGAAATGCGTAAAGCCTTCAGCTCAGGGTTGTCATATACAATGAATAATCAGGAATACAACCCATTGCAGTTGAGACATTTAGGTTATTCCAAATAAATTCAGAGTCAGACATTATTTATAAATAATTCTAGTGCATGATGGTGTACTGAGGGTCACATTTTAAATAACTGAAACCAGACATGTTAAATACTGTATATATACTTACCAAACAGGACTTCAGAACTTTCTTTGCGCCGTCGCTTAAAGGGAGACCTCTGAGGGCAACAGCATGTCTTGATTCACAATGTCTGAAGCCTGAAAATGAACAGAATCAGCAGGAAGGTAATGAGCCGCAGTCCATGAACAGATTTTAAAGCATCTTTGTGCACCTTCGCATCAGAATTCTTATTTACATTGCGAAGCAGTAGGAAAGGTTAAAGTAGATCTGAATAGCAAACCTGTTCATCTTGCTCATCAAGAAGAGACCTGCACTGACCAGAAGGTTCTCCAACACGTCCTGGCATCTCAGCACACAGTCAAGCACTTTAAGCACAGGAACACAGAGAAAGGAATTATTGTCAAAATGATACTCAATCGGCTCAGTAAATGGAAAAGTGTCATAAAAAAAGTCATTTTTACTTCTGTAGTCTATGGAGAGAGCACCTTTCTTTGAAGTGCTTTCAAATAAAGGATTTTTTCTAAACATTTAAAAAAAGTAAAATCATGTCAGAATGACAAGTAACTTTCACCCAACGTTAGCTAAGCAGACATCAGTAAAGCTGTCATACAGTATGTTAGCTGTATATCTGTGAAGTTATTAACATGACATTATTTAATTAAAATATATTCACTGATGTTTTGTAAAACAACTTACGTTAAATTCAAGACGTTCTACTGGCGACGAAGATCCAAACTTGTCCAGGTGAGTGATAGGCGCCGTATCTCAAAAAGGTGTATTTAAATAGAAAAAAATGGAACACAAGGATAAATTTTGAGTTAGGTGAAGTGTCACATTATACCTTTCTGTATTTTACACACTATGAGTTTACTTAACTTTTTTTTCCCCAATGCAATTCGCTGACTGTCAAGAATCTCCGCACTCAACAGGTTTTGAGGGGAGATTCTTACAGTGCATCAAAAACTTGAAGGGCCTCGTTGATGTCAAACTCCTCCTGCAGGACCTCTTCCATCATCTGGCCAAGCCACTCCTCACTGCTGGGCTGCTCTGGATCCAGTGAAGAACGTGGCTAAAAAAGTATTATAAAAATACAAAACTCATATTACAAAACTTAACCTTAACTTAAGAGACAGGCAGAGATCATTATAACTACATGTCTATCATATCAAAAACTATACATTTTCAGTGAATTCTTTGTGAGTTGTGCTCTTCCTTTTTAGTCACTTTATTCATCATCTCAGTAAGCACCAAATCTTCAGCAGGCTAACAGTACAGAGCACGTTTGTCTTCAACTGAACTCAATTTTGAATGTTACTTATATCATTCTAACACGACTAACATGACTGTGATTCACACAGATATACTGATAAAAGACATATCCAATTGACACTACAAACCTGATCATCGTTGCACGGCTGGAACAACGGGGGCTGGTGGGCCGAGCCTGTGATCTCCGGACTCACTGCTGCAAAGAAATATAGAGTAAGTCAAATTGACCGAAACCCAGAATCAATAAACCTGACACATGCAACACATATGAAAAAAGGAAACGTCACATTACATTAAACACTGTGTGTGCAGAAAAAGGACATAACGCCACATGTAAAATACATAGGCTAAGTCAAAAATATTGTAGCATTTTGCTGTAGGTACAAGCTGGAAAAAAGGAATCAACTCCAAAATCTTTAATAACAGCTTTGTCATCCACAGCCACGCCTTACACTGTTGCAGATCTCAAACTGAACTTCTCTCCCAAACATAACGCCACTCCCAGATGCCCGGCAAACTTGTCCTTAATTAGCTTTCCCTTCTAGGTGATCCTAACCCCCCCAAGTGCAGGCTCACCTATTCCCCACACATTACTGTCTGCCCCCTAGAGAGACACCCAAAAACAGTAGAACTATTTACAAGGGCTATAGCCTCTCAGTCCAAGGACTGGATGCCACAACAGATACGGCCAACTCACCTGGTTGATAAAACCTAGGAGCAGGGGGTGCTACCACCTGTGGGCCAGGCTGAATGCCCACAGCAGTAGGGGGATACAGCACTGGCCACGGGGACACAGGCTGGATAGCCAGGATGGGGATGCCCGGGAAGACGATGCCCTGGTCCATGAAGCAGGCGGAAGGACGGCTGCTGACACAGGGGCCCATGATCCAGCTGAACTGCGGTGCAGAAGAGCCATGAAGTGACCCCAGAGGGGCAGGTCCAGCCGGCACTAACCCTGCAGACACATTCAACACAGCTCAGTAGCGTAAGGCACATATAAATAATAG
Source organism: Gymnarchus niloticus (assembly GCA_009936485.2). Classification (NCBI taxonomy): domain Eukaryota; kingdom Metazoa; phylum Chordata; class Actinopteri; order Osteoglossiformes; family Gymnarchidae; genus Gymnarchus; species Gymnarchus niloticus. Next base: position 954 of record JAACJT020000120.1, on the reverse strand, counting down.
AAACACAATATTTATTTAGGGAATTATTTTAGCAGATCTGCTGGCTGTGCTTATTTATTACTTTTTACTGTACCATTTTTTTCTGCTTCCCAGAGCAGATTCGGAGGTCTGATGACTTCCTGAGCGGCTTCCATCTTGGTCCTGTTGGAGCTGGTCAGTCTCCTCAGGTTCAGCAGCAGTTCCGGGTGGCCCCGTTTAAAGCTGGGGCTGAAGAAGCACTGCTGTGATCCCTGGGTCAGCGCCACGTTGATTTCCCTCGGGGTCCCACAATCACCAAGCCAGGCAGCCACCTTCAATTAATGAATCAATCAAGCAGCTTTAGTTATAAAGCACATTTGAAAAGCACTGAAATGTTTGCCAAAGTGTTGTACAAACTTATAGGAACAAAAAACATATATAAGGCAGCTAAATTATGATACAGTAAAATTAAATTTAAAAATAAATAAATAAATAACCTTCTTAAAGCCATAAAGGTTGAGCTGCCGGATGAAGCTGGAGAAGTTGGTGGTGTGAAACATCTTCTGCTTGCTGACGGGCCTCAAAACTTCGACCTCAAACGCAGCCTGATCGACGATGAGGCCGAGGCCACTGGCATCCCAGCTGACAGAATAGAAGTGTGGGTCATTAACAAGCCTCCAAAGCTTGGCGGGGAAGCTGTTGGGGCGAACTGGGATGCCGTCCAGGCCGCTGTCCTGCACCATGAACTCTAAAAAATGGGGAAAAAAATAAACGACTTGTAAACAACTTTACTTGGCTGTGAATTTCAGCTAGCTCTGTGACTGCAAGTCTAACTCTGCTAGACATATTCCTCTTGGCTAATCTGGGCTATATAGACAACACACATTATTCAGGCTTCATAAATCAATACTGCCTGGCATGATATTAAAACTTTCTAAGGTACCCTTTCTCATGGTGTCCAACCGTTGGCTGACGCTGCAGGTATTGTAGGGCAGC
>JAACJT020000119.1:0-21807 GCA_009936485.2 Gymnarchus niloticus | reverse complement strand
CTTGAATCTGAGACTCCAAGGGAAGCACCCCATAAGAGGGGGGCACAGGGGAGAGAGAATATGCATGAGCAGAGCAGTGATTCAAGGCGGCAGAATAATGGGTGAGAACAAAAATTAAACAGAAACAACAATGCAACAATGCAACAATGATGGATGTGTTGTTTTTAAGATCAGAATGAAATATTGGCTATTTTAGTTTTGATTGGACAAGCAAGTGAATGTGGTGATATCTAGATAAAGTAGTGGAAATGACTCGGGACAGGCTATGGATGCTTGGGCGTGTTGAAGTGACTGTGATTTTTGTATGTGCATACTGCCTTACGTGTTGAGGACACTGTTAACTGGCTGATATTTCTATTGGATAGTCCACATTTTAAACGCCTGAAGAGATATAGGCTACTGAGAATGGAGCAGCATTGTGGATTGTGTAAAAAGACAAACCACAACTGCAAGCTAATATTTCAGAAACCAGCACTAATTTTGACTCGTGTATGTCAACTCCAATCAGAATGTGGTTGTTAATTCAATACTACTACATCCAAGAGCAGATTCATCTGGAATTAAGCCATTTTACTATTACAGAAAATGACATTTAGTGGGGAATCTTAAGAATATTGTTCCGTGTAATTTCATATAAACTTAATGCCAAGGAATTCGTGCATTGTTTACAAAACTATCCATCTTCCAACTTATTATCCTGGTCAGGATATTTTGGGGACCTGAATCAAATACTGCCCTGATTTAATGGGTGTGTTTAATGTGAATAGGACTCTAACTACTGCATGTTTTTGTGAATATTCAAATGAATTGTTGAAAAGCTGAAATGATGAAAATTTTCTAACGGATTCATATCTCTGGACGTGCAGCACTAAAGACTCTGGATAAAGTCATTTGCTATGCAAGGGAATCTGCTTTCTGCAAGAGGCTTCTACTGAATCTGCAAGCTAGTATTTCACTCTGATGGGAAATATCACTTAGTCTCTCTTTTGGGGTCTCAAAGTAAACTATCAAAGGTTTCTTGAATATCTGATGGCATATGGCCAGGAAAATGATATTATATTTAGGGTAATTGTCAGAATCTGCTTGAATCTTCACTGAAACATAATAGCCGAAGAGTTCAGTTCAATGAAACATTGAATCTGAAGTTTCTCCTAAGAGTAGGACTGAGCTTTCAGTGACAGTGAGAACAAGAAGCATTTCACATTCATAATGGCATCAGCCATTGTTTTCAAATACTATCATTAAACCTGTCAATATGGTGACCATGGTTGCTAACTGTTAAAAGATATTTTCTTACTTCAGACATTCTGTTGACTCCTTCCAGCTGATGACTTGCAGCAATTTCTTTTATTTATGCTCTGCAGCTAGCATGCTACTGGGTGATATGTAATATTCCATAAAAACTGAAGAACAATACAAGCAAGATTTTTGGTTGGAAGGAATAATATTCATCTGTTCGACTTTTACGTTACTCCTTTCTCTTCATTGGTTTGTTGCTGATATTAGTTTTGTGAGCATACAAAACAACAAAATGGTTATTTACTTTTAAAATGAGTAAGCTTTCACTATGCAGCTGTGTACAAATTATGATGATTGGTGTACCTGTCTGGTGCCACATGAAAACGGGCCGAGTGAGGAAGGATGACTGTGTGATGGATGGCCTGTTTATGCTGTTAGTGAAGAGTAGTCATGATAAAAGCTAGCAACATCTCAACCTCATTATAAAAGTTGGAGTGCATGTGGATTTTGAGACAGATGCACTAGTCCTTGCTGGTCGAATTGAGTGACATCCTTGACTCTTTTTGATCACCATGGTAACAGCACAGTTCTTGAGCTTCCTAGGAAAATGTCAGGGTATTGCGAATTGTGCTAAGAAATGAATAATTTTTGATGGGTATGATCAGGCGGCCCTTCAGAGAAGTGAGGTAAAGCAAGACTGAGTGCAGTTTTGGCAGTTTAAAGTTGAAGAGATGCTTGCATCATTGAATCACTACATTTCTACATAGGTAGATTATTTAGCAGCCAAATCATTGCATGTGTGGGATCTCACTCCATTGCTCCTAACTTCTAAATGGAGTTATCATCTCCAAAGCGTGCACAGGGACCTGACGGATGTGCACTTTTATCTTTGAAGAGTACACACGTCATAGGTTCTTAGTGCTGTTGCTCTATCAAGAAGGTTCCATATCTGTAGACCATTTCACAGAGGCTGGCAGCTCATGGAGACAGCAATGCGTTAAATGATTGCTACTTTATCCTCTTTTAGGATATTGAAAATGTGGTGGGGCTGGCTAAAAACAAGGGCTTGAAGATCTTAAGTGTCTGTACCTCGTAACATGGAACTCCACCGATCAATCCTATTGATGGCCCATAGAATGTATCTTGTGTGTGCTACCAACTCCTCAGATGGAATAGTTTGATTCTCACTATCCCTGAGGAAATAAATAGCTATGCTGTATTTCACAGCAAAAATGAAAGGTAAGAAAGAAACCTGTTATATTAGTTTACGTTATTCAGTTAAAGATTCATTTGAGTCACAGTAATGAAAATCTGTGCTGCAAAAATTTAAATAAAAATACAAATGTGACAATGTACTGAATTTCTGACCAGTGTGAATTAATAATTCTAAAATATTCATGCAAAGAACCTTTTGTCACACCTCCACTAGACTAACCACGCCCAACATTCCATCATCACTCATCCTGGGAGTACTAGCAGCCGTGATTAGTTAATGTGTTTCTTTAATGTTCCCTACAACTCCCACACCTCTGTGTGTGGAATTGTGTGTGTATTTGACCACTTACTGAGCATTAGTCACAGATATTCGCTAAACTGTGAATGACTATGTATTACGCATTGTGGTTTGCCCAATCTTTGCCCCTCACCTTTATTTGCTGATCAGTCTGACCACCTAGATTACTGTTTCTGTCCCATTGACCACTCTTTTGAATTTCCCTTTTGGACTGACGAGTACCCAAGCTGCCGAAAAATAAACAAGAACAAGCTGCACTTAGATCCTAGAGTGTTCATTGCACTTTATGAAGAAATGGAAGTGTGTACCCCTGAAGGCATTGTCATTATACCTGCTAGGATCTGTTTACATGAGGATGCCTTACCTGTTCAAACACATGTCAACCATGAAGAATTACAAAACTAAAGACATGGAAGAAAGCCTGGTTGTGAATGGTTTACAGTATATTCCTTCACAGCAAATCTTATTTTTACTTTGAAGGAACAGAATGAAAGGTTTGTCTGTTGGCATGTGTCATTTTAGGAAATTGCTCTTTTAGATCTGAAAAGTTATGGTTGATTTTTTTTGCTTCAAAATAAGCAACAAGGAGGTAACAAATTATCTAATAACTTCTATGGTACGGGTTTGCTGTTTTCAACTTTGTGTGTATCAAAGCACTATGTTATCATTTTGCACAAGGGATGAAAAAACCAGAGCTACAGTTGTTCAAAACTTTATTAAATAAAAAAAAGACTTACAGACAGGAAAAAACTAATTCCATTCCTGCTTCTACAGCAGAGGATGAGCTGGAGTCACCAAGATGTAACCTCATGTTTCAGCTAATGCTGTTTTAACTCAAGGCTCCACAAGCTCCTCCTTCAGTTCCATTTCAATTTGCCAAACACTCAGGGGCTGCTCACTTTTATTGGTCCCACATCCTGTCATTCCTCTGCAAACAGGGCCTCTTCAGTACCCATCCAGGTTGCTAAAATTAATGTTGTTGCTGGCAACATTTCCTGGAGCAGGCACCTTTGACTCAGGTTAAGCTCTTTCACAGCTCTTAAAACACAGTCTTTAACTCCTCTGGTTAAAAATTGGGGGATCCCTCACCTCACTGGGGTCATAGGGGGGAAATTTAATGGATAAATTTAGGGCAAAATGCTTGCATTACTTTTGGTCACATTCAGTTTGTTGCATTACTAATAGCACTGCATTTATAGGTGCATAAAAATCATGGAGCCTAGCGTGTAATTAAACTTCCCCTTGGATGGCATTGGTAATATTCCCGGGTCACATACTCATTTTAGTACGTCATGCAGAAAACAAAACAGCCCACAAATTGAGTCATTTAGCAATATGAAGTCTCTCATTCCAGTGTGGTCCCAAAAAGATGAACTTGTAGGCAAGATGACAAAGAAGTGTGGCTGCATGTGTTTTTAAACATCTCAAAATGAGCTGAAATATTTTTCACTTTAGGCTGCAGTGGTTCATAATTTTTCATGTTTTTTTTTCTTGTTTGAGTTATTACACAGTTTTCTTGATTTATTTTCTTCTGCTTCTTAAAAAATTAGAGCAACCTGGAGATTTAGTTTGTTGAGTGGAATTGAGTGCACCATTATAGATAGTTTTCCTACCCTGTTTAGAACTGAAATCTCCAATATGCTATTGCAGTGCTTGTTTTCCACAATTTTCATTTCTTCGGCCATTTCCCTTTTTAATGATTACCTACGGTAGACACGTAGCTTCCTCACATTAGTTCAGTACATTTTCAACTTTTAAAACACAAATTGACATCACTTGATCATCATAGAGTCACAAGTATTTTGTAGACCCTAATTAATCTTGCTATCTTTCAATGGTGTTAAACAGTAGCTTGTTCTTACTGTGTCAAACTGCCACATTAACACCCTTGTGCCAAAATCTTGCTACCTCAGCTTGAAATAATTTGTCTGATTTATTTTAATTGGCATTCAAGCCAAAACTTATCTAGTTTATTTGGTTGTTACATAGGCTGAGTCCACAGATATGAAAGCATGGACGTAGATGAAGTCTCAGTTTGGAAATGATTAGTTGCCTTATTTTCATCCTCTGAAGATAAATAATTGTCACCTGTGAATATTAATGAAGAAAACTACCTGAGCATAATTTAAATGGCCAGTGCTTCAATGAATACCCATTTGTTTTTACTATGTTTATTCTCCCAAGCTTGCATATCCATTAATCTACTTAAGTAATCCTATAGAGACTTTTATTTTATGACACATTATCTTTTTGTAGCTTAGTTAAAAAAAACAACTGAAACTGGTAACTTTTTTTCCATTCAAAGTTTCAAGTAAATCTAGGACATACAGTGGTAAACACTGGATCCGAAGTGTTGTTGACGGGATTATTAAAATTTAAACAATGCATTTAAATAAATCACTACCCTTGAATCAATATGTTCTTAAATTATCCATGGGGTAAAATATGCTAAAATATGCATTCTTTTATCTCCTTGATGACTACATAAAATTTTCCCAGGTCTCAAATTTGGTTTTGAATATATTAATTTAAAATTAAAAAGTAATTTAGAAGTACAGCTGCAGGTATTGCGAGAAGCATGAATTATTAGTGTACAGTTGCATAGTGCAAGAGTCAGCGTAAAATGCATTCTGTTTTTAGAAGTTTAAGCTTCTCATCCCACCTCCATACAGTGTGTGGATTTTGCATGCATCTCTTCTTGTCATGCAGGTTTGTTCCTGCATTCCAAACACATGCAATTAGGCTGATCAGCCTCTGTAAATTGTCTGTTGTGTATAATTGTGTCTGTGCCCTTTGATGGACTCATGTTCCCCCTCATGGTGTTCCTAAGCCTTGTATCCTGTGGTGCATGGGACAGGCCCCACGGCACCCCATGACCCTAACCTGGATAAATAGTAGGAAGAGGGATGTTTTTAGAAGTGGCGCTATTGTTATAGTGTTGACTTGTAAATAGTTGCCAACCTATTTGACAATGGAAGCACACAAACAGCATTAAGGTGAAACCTTCATGTTAACGTTCAAGCAACGTTATAAATTCAGCTGAATAGGAGTGCTTGGCTGTAATGGCGTGTTGAAGGGAAGCTTCTTCTGAAGACGTTTCCCTTTGAACAGACTACACTTCTTATTTTCATTGACACGGTTAGTGGCTGTAGCAGAGTGACAGGAGGGTCAGAGCGTTAAACCCACACATTGTTGATGAAGTACAGCTCATTACAGTTGGATTTAGTTCAAATCCACCGGATGAAAAGTACCAAGAGGAGAAATCATACATATATACAAATCATACACTGTAATTTTTGAAAATCTTAAGTATTATAGTGCCCTTCAAAGTATTTCTAAGACACCTTGTTTAATTGAAGTTCACATCTTGCCACACCTCCCCCTAGTGGAGTTGCTTTAGTACTGCAGTGCCTTGCAGTATTCCCAGATAAGGATACATCAGGACAATTGAGGTATTGGGGATTATGATCTTTCTTCAGACCACTTACAGCTGCTGGCAAACTTGTGTGTACACTCCAAATGTATGAGCTCTAGTCAGCCTGTATCAAGGACAGGTGCATCATCGGCATGGATCTGCCAAAGGAGGAGGAGGCAACATTCTCTCCGTCTGGTTGAGACAGCTTACACCTCCCGAATTCCTTATGATGTTAGCAAACAGCAAATATGGGAAACTTTTGCCATTTCATCCAATGCTGTCTGGGTAATCCAGCACAGAAGGTAGGGCCCCCCCTTCCCAGATACAGCAAGTATTACAGTGACAGTGTTGCTGCAATATATGGTGAGCGATGGGACTCATCTATCATGATAAATATTATATAATGATATATATATAAATATATATATGATATATAATGATAGCATATTGTCACACAGAAACAGTCAGGGGATCCGATCGTGGAGAAATCACTCAGGAGGCAGAGGTGATGCTCAGTGACAGACTTTACTTGGCAATTTGACGAGGATACATGGGGAAGAACAGGCATAGGAGGTACAATGACCAAACAGTGGGAAGTTAGGAAGGCAAGACTAAATAGGCTTTGATGAGGCAATGAGCAACAGGTGATAAAGGGTGGGGCCGAAAATCCACTGGGGAAACGAAGAAGCGCCCTCTGGCGGTGAGCCTGGTAACAATGTGACAGGGCCCCTGCCTTCTAGGACAAGCTATCATAGGGGTGCAGCCTGTCCAGGCAATCATGGTGGAAGTCATCCACCAGGGAGGGGTCCAAGATATAACTTTGGGGAATTCGAGAGTGGTCCTCCTCACTGTGCTCCTCCCATTCCACAAGGTACTGGAAACCATGACCTCAACTGTCCACAATGCACCGGAACATGTAGGCTGGAGCCCCACTGATGATCTGAATAGGCGGCAGAGCAGGATCTGGAGGATTTAGGGTGCCACAGACACCCAGACGCAGTTGGGACACTTGGAACACAGAATGGACTTGGAGGACAGGAAGGAGGGTGAGGTGATACACCACTGGGTTGATATGATTGATAACCCTGAAGGTACCGAGGTATCAGGACGAGAGCTTGTGTGAATCTCCTCCAGTTAGCAGATGGTGGATAGACGGCCCAACCTGATCTCCAGTGTGAAACACCCTGGCAGGTCGATGGTGGTCATTAGCCTGGTGGGAATAGCAGCAGTTGGCTTGGTGAATAGCCTCCCGAGCCCTGTGCCAGGACCATTGACACCGGCGAACAGCAGCGCAGGCAAAAGGTGGGCTGACCATTGGCTCTTTGTAGAAAACAAAGGGTTTGAGTAGCCATTCAGACATTCAAAGGGCAACATATCTGTAGCGGAGGACTGGCGAGTGTTATGGGCCAGTTCAGCCCACAACACGTATTGGCTCCAGGTCTGAGGGATAGAGTGTGTGAAACAACAGAGGAACTAGATGACTTGTTGATTAGCTCACTCCACTTACCCATTGGACTGGTGGTGGAACCCGGATGAGAGACTGATATAGGTCTGGAGTAGGGTGAAAAATGAACACCAGAAGTGCAAAACAAACTGGGGGCTCCAACTGGAGACCAGATTGGACAGGAAACCATGGAGCTGGATGACATGCTGGAGAAGAACGTCTGCAGTCTCGGAGGTGAAAAGAAGCTTGAGCAGAGGGATGAAATGGTCTGCTTTAGAGAAACGATCTACAACTGTGAGGATGACTGTGTGCCTGCCTGATTCGGCCAGTCCTGTAATAAAGTCCAGTGCTAGGTGGAGCCATTGTTGTTGGGGCACTGGGAGAGAAAGGAGCTCCCCTGCAGGGAGAGTGTTCTTTGGCAGGGTTCAAGAAAGGGTGGAGCATGCTGCCACAAAGTGCTGGACATCAGGCTATCAAAGCCAATACTGGAGCACGCGTGTGGTTGCTCAAACACCCCTATGGCTGGCCAGGACGAAGGTGTGCCCTCACTGGAGTACTACAAGATGGACACCACCTGGGCAACAGGTGAGGGTGAAACTGAATTCTTCAAAAAATAGGGCCCATTGAGCTTGACAAGGGTTCAGCTCTTTAGTGTGTTGGATGGTCAACAGGTTATGATGGCCTGTGCATACGTGGAATGGTTGTTTTGTCCCCTGCAGCCAGTGGCACAATTCCTCAAAGGCACACCAGATGTCCAGGAGCTCATGGTCCCCAATGGTGTATCGCTGTTCAATCAAAGAGAATTTCCATGAGAAATAGGCATATGGACACAGTTTACCACCGGTTCTTCACTGGGACAGCATGGCACCAGCCCCAAAGTTAGACACAGTCACCTCCACCATGAAGGGCTGACCCAGATTGGGGTGTATCAGGATAGGCACAGAAGTGAACTATGCCTTGAGTCAGTCAAACGCAGCCACAGCCTCCAGTCCCCTCAGAAACAAAGGTTATCTTGGGTGAGCTGAGTGGAGGGAGTGGAGATTGAACTGTAATCCCTTATGAAGCATCTGTAAAAGTTAGCAAAACCAAAAAAATACTGTAGATGTTTGAGGGAAGCAGGTTTTTGCCAATTGCGCCAGATAGTTTAGCGGGATCCTTGGTTATGTCTTTAAGCAAAATCACATACCCCAAGAAGGGGGTACTGGTGGTATGAAAATTACATTTTTCTAGCTTGTGATATAGCCTGTGCTGAAGCAGTTGATGTAATACAGAGGGAACATGAGAGACATTTTCAGCAAAGGAGTGAGAGTAAATGAATGTGTCATCCAGGTAAGCAAAGACAAGCTGGTTTATGTAGTCACCAAGTACATTGTACATGTAAGCTTGGAATAAAGCTGGACAGTTAGCAAGCCCAAAAGGCATAACCAAATATTCAGAATGGCCCCTAGGAGTGATGAAACCAGTCTTCCACTTGTCCCCTTGCTTGATACTGATAACGTTGTAAGGACTAAGTAAGTCTAGCTTGCTGAATATGCAGCTGCCCTATAGGGATTCAATGGCAGAATTCATTAACAGGAGTGTGTACCGTTTCTTAATGGTGGTGCTGTTCAGGCCCCGGATAGTCATTGGGAAGAGATCGGGATGGCTGTCAGATGCACACATTGTGTCTGATAGGAATTACCCCACTCCAAAACTTGCCCTGGTCTTCAGGACATACAGGGATCATGTTGTTGAAACCAGGAACATGAGCGAGGAACCCGAGGATGAGCTGAGTCTGCGGGGAATCCACAAGATGGAGTTATATCTCTTTGGAAAGATGCCCAATGGTGAGTCTAAGGGAGAATTTCTACTGATTAACTTGTCCATTTCACAGGGAGCATCCATCCAGGGCCTGAACATGGAGGGGTTGTGAGACTGCTTGGAGGAGTATCTGGTGGCAGTGGGCTACACCCCAGTTGAGGAAATTACCAGTCGCTTCCGACTCAATGAACACTGGTAACTCTGTTCCTCCTTCAGGCCAGTGCAACTGAGTGATGAGGGTGAGGCTGTTGTGAAGACCAATGAATGAAAACTAGCTCTTGTCATGACTCCCCAGAAGCCAGATGGGAGGGACAGTTTCCTGGTGTAATGGGACATGTAGATGTCACCTATGCCCCAATGGGCCATGATATAAGTATAAGCTCTTGTGTGGTCGCCGATCTCCTCCTGAGCGGAAAGGGATGTACGTCCCAACTGCATGGGCTCAGCTAGAGTCTCAGCAGTGAGTGTGGGTCTAGCACTCGGTCTTGAGGAGGATCTCTCGGCTGGTGGTGTCCTCTGAGTTAGCTGATGATGTTGTCTTTCTCAGAGGCAATTGTCAACCCTGATCTTGAGGGTAATCAGATCCTCCAGGTCATCTCTGAAGCCAGCTAATCCATCATACCCTCTGTCAACCCGTGATGGAAGTGGGTAAGGAGAACCTTGTTATTCTACCCAGTCTTTGTTGCCAGGGTCTGGAAATCGACAGAGTAGTCTGTAACTGTCCGGGATCCCTGATTTAGATGACAGCAGTCGGTGGGTGGCCTCCTGACAACTCAATGGGTGACTGAACGCACAGCAGGACTCTGTCACAAAGGCTTTGAAGGAGGCACATACTGCTGGCTTGTTGCAACAGTGATTGCTGTTGCCCACACTAATGTCTGTCCCGAGAACGGGAATATTATATATGCGACCTGAGCCCGTTGGGTCAGAAAGGCTTCTGGCTGAAACTCAAAGCACAGATAGCACTGGGTGAGGAACCCATTGCAGCGTGATAGATCTCCATCTTATTGCTCTGGATTGTGGATTTGTTTTGGGTCAGACACTGCAAGGGGTTCAGGACGTTCTGAATATATGCACTGCAGGTTCTGTATTTCCTGAGTCTGAGTCTTAATGGTGTGTGCTGGTGTCGCGATGGTCGCCTGCAGCTCCTGAATAATCGCCCAGGGGGCAATGATCTCCACTGGACCCGCAGGAACAGTCGTAGGATCCAATTGCAGAGAAATCACCCGTGAGGCAGAGGAGATGCTCTGTGATAGACTTTACTTAGCAGATAGACTACGTAACATGGGGAAGAACAGGCAGAGGAGGTACAATGACCAAACAGCTGGAAGTGAGTGAGACAAGACTAAATAGGTTTTGATGAGACAATAGGCAACAGGTGAGAAAGGGTGCGGCCGAGGATCCACTGGGCTGATGTGCCCTCTGGTGGTGATTTAAGGTAGCGATGCAACAGATATTGTTAAAATCCAAATTTAACATGCCTCTGCAATAATGCTTCTAATTAAATTATTTTTGAATGCTATTCACATCATTACGAATTTAAAATTTACGTTAATATGATAGAGTAATTTATCAATCCCAAGTAGCCTATTCTTCATAAATTAGAAAAGGATGTTTTATATCGGAAAGAATCATTAAACCGTTTGGTTGCTATTAAGCAAGTTAATTAGAAGTTGAGCGCACATTATGAGAAAACACTGAGTTAAACATTAATGCCTAAGTAAACCGGGTAAGTAACGAGAGCTGAAAACACTTTAGTACTTCTTAAACTATGCAAAGCTCCCATGTTTGGTTTACCAAATTATGGACTGTATTACTAAGTGTATCCATATAAAGCATATATTGTTTAAATTTAGAACAACCACCAAACAATGCGACTGACCAGCTGATGACCGCTGCAGAGACATTTCCATCTACAATTTATTATTTTTGTTTTTACATTTTTAAAACGTATTGTAAATATATTTTTGTTCATAAATTGTCATCGTCGATGCGTCAAGTACAATTGACGTGCACAAAATTGCTATACATTGTCTTGGTCCCGACAAGGAAAGAAATAAAGCAACTAGCTGTCTTTGAATACAATGTCATGAAAATAAAATAATAATAATGACAAACGGACAATGTTACCTGCTGTTACAAAACAAATATGCTGGTTTAAGTGCTTACAGGCATTGTCCCATAGCTTTTGGATATTTAAAAAGTAGCCTAGCTTTGCTTATGAAAACTCATAGTAATGATAACGGCGAGGAGGAGGGTTTATTAAAATCTGTTGCAGCTACATCACAATCTCTTTCACTGACGCTCTCCATTGCGGAGCGAAGCCCCCTTGAAGCGAAGCAGAAGGCGGCAGCCCAGTACCTCCCTCCAGCGGACAGTAGCGACACAGCGGAGGCTGACTGCTCTTTCGCATCATCCATCGGCACCTCCCTCCGTCGGCGAGTTTGAAGAGGTGATGGAGGAAAGGTGTCAACGACGGACTCAAGTTGAAGGGAAAATAACAGGTAAGATCCATTATGTGATAATGCCAGCTTTGAAAAGTAACTCAATATGATCGTGAGCAATAAATGTTAAGCATGTGCTACAATTTCATGATCCGGATATCACTGGAAAGTGACAGTACACGGTCCTGTATAATGCATGGCTTGTACATTTACAGTAAGCTTGTCTTTTGCGAATGTACTGTACATCGTGTGTATAGCAACCTGTTTCGCAAACGAAGTTAATTTACGTGGATTTGTTTTGGAAAAGCGATCGGTCGAAGTAACTTTAAATGCTCACAAGTTTCTGCCGTTTTGGGAGGTTTCTTGCCTTCTTTAGATGCTTTATTCAACACATGAATTTTCAGTATGTAGTAGTGTGCAATCATCATTTTAGGTCTTTAGCTGTGGCAGATGTCAACACAGGATTTCACATTTACGTTAGTTTCTCGATGTGAAAATGACCCTTGGAAAATTGTCACATCTTGCTGATTTTGTGCCGCTGAAAGAGTAAAACACACTAATTTTGCCTTACATTTATTTGTACATTCATACACCAATGCATCTGCATATCAGTGCAGTGTGTATATTATATATTTTAAAGCACCTATTCCATGTGTAGTATGTATTGCGTTGTAGTTAACGAAATGAGTTGGTATGGCACTAAGGTGTTAAGATTATTAATATAATTGTACAGGAGCTATTCTAAAACACCACGTAGCAACAATTTGCTCTAGTGTCATTAAGATAGATATAAGGAAACAGACTTGAAACAGGCTGCGTCTGTGCGCTCTAAAACCAGAGTTTGGATTTTGATTTTTATACTGAATTTGCTGTAAATTGGTATGAACGTAAATTCTGTATTGTCATAGTTTTGATTTCATAAATGATAAATACAAATGACAGAAAGTGACTTATTTCATTTTAATAGCTTGATATCTGGTATTTTTTTGCCCAAGATTTATTTAATTAGGCAAATAGCACTTTTCCCCAAGCTTCTGGTGAACAGTCAGTGTAGGCTTAACGATAGCTGCTAGCCATGGCGTTCATTCTTCTTCTTCTTCTTCTTCTTCTTCTTCTTCTTATTGTTGTTGTTGTTGTTGTTGTAGAACACAAAATTTAAAACAAAAATTATTACCCGAGAACGTGAGAAAATGAAAACTAAACGAGAAAAACTGACTTTTGAATATCATGAAAAAATAATTTCCTTTTAATTATGAGTCATTGTCAAAGTGGCGTTAATAAACCGACATTTGGTGGAAATATATAGGAATTCATACGGAACAACAGATGAACAAGAAATCGATACCAATACTTCCTTAGCAACTGGTGAGTTAAACGCTGTTCAGCATTGCACTTCCAGCTGAAGATGTGTTTTGCCACAGGCTGTGGTGTTTTACACGCTGCACCACGCCCTCTTTGGTCCACACGTGCTCCGGTACCCAGACACCGAACAAGCTGCTGAAGTGATAAAAGCTTCACCTGAGAACGAAGCGTCTTCAAAGATAGCAGGCAGTGTTGATTTTTCACTCTTGGATTTGCTAAATTCCCACGGTGTGTGAAGTGAATGACTGGCGCCGGCACGTTATTTTGAATTTTCATGAGTAGGGTAAAATAATAAATTATTTGACTCCAAGCTTCTCCTGTCAGGTTCAAACAACTGCTGGGTTCACATAAGAAGAGTTAATCAAGTGCCCATTCAGTGAGATGAGGGTGATTCAATTTGGATAGGAAGTGTGAGTTCTTCTCTCCGGCACTCCCTAGATTTGTCAGTTCCAGAAGCTGAACAATGAGATTAGGGAGGAAATCAGTCTTGGCGACAGGAAGCCCTTCTAGTCATCTGTGTTCCATTAATGGTTGGTGTACTCAATTAAAATGGCTGCCAAGAGGTGTGGTGTTCATATGATAAAGAGAATGCTTAAAACTCCTGACCTGTTACAATAATGTTAATATTTCTTACTATATTTCATTTAGTTCAACTGGCTTATTTAAATCATGCAAAAGTTATCTACACTAAGCATGTCTTTATATGGTCTTTGAAAATGAGAGCAAATAAAAAAAATTGCAATTAACCACACATTAAATGTTAAATGTCTCATTTAGTTAGTTTCTGCTGATAGCATAATATTAGTGGAAGTTTTCTCTGTAATTCCACATACATAGGATGACAGTAGGATGAGTGATGCAATATTTGTGTATGTATTTCAATTTACATTTTTTCTGTTTAATTGGTTTAGGGTTAGTGTTTTAGAGTGGATTTAAACTAAGTTAAACTCTGTTAGATGCGCTGTCTAGGATCTCTTTCCCTTTTTCTAAGGAACATCACGTTGAATTTGAAGACTTCCATCAGAGGAAAAACTGCCCATCACTGAAGATTTCAAAGGTTAGGAATCCCATATAATGGACCTTATCCTCCTTACTTCCCTTACAGTGTATATTCAGTCTAGCCAGCCACAGAAAAGTGATAAATGTTTCTGTCTGCATCTTCGCAGATCAGGATTTGAAAAAGCTGAAAGTGGCCGCAGTTTTTCCCCTGCGTCTCTTTAGTCCTCGGACTAGTCCTGTGTAAGATTCAGAAGGTCCTGGCACTCTCGCTGCAAAGACTGACTCACTGCTATAAAACCAAAAAAGACCTGGTATCCCGGATCTCAGCAGCAGACTTTCTGTTTGCCTGTGGCCCGGTCCTCCCACACCCTCGGCCGGGATGACCGAAGCCCAGGACTCGACGTGCCCGGCCGGCTCGGCAGCGGCCCTTGGCACGGTCCCCTCAGCGTGTGTGTCCAAGGTGGAGCTGCGAGTCTCCTGCAAGTCTCTGCTGGACCGAGACACGCTGAACAAATCGGATCCCTGTGTCATCCTCATGGTTCAAGCTCAAGGCCAGTGGACAGAGGTGAGCTCCTTTTGTATTGACATTAGTCTGACCAAAAGTGGGCATGGTGGCTCAGAGGTTAGCACTGTTGTCTTGCATCTCTATGGTTGGGGGCTCAAATCCCACCTCTGCTCTGTGTAGAGTTTGTATGTTCTCCCTGTGCTTCATAGGTCTCCTCTGTGAACTCCAGTTTCCTTCCACAGTCCAATGACTTGCAATGTAGGCTAACTGAGATGTCTAAATTGTCTATAGTGTGTGACTGTGCCCTGTGTTGGGTTAGACCTCTCTCCAGGGTGTCCCCCACCTTGTGTCTTAAGCTGCTTGGGATAGGCTCTGGGCCCCTGCATAGTTTGGAAAATGGATGGTCTGCTCCAGAACCTCAACCCAGCACAAATTTTTGTTGGGGGTACCTTCCCAGTGTGCTAGCTTTTTATTCACAGATAATTTACACATGCACTGTACGTAAATGAACGTCATAAAATATATCTTGCATATGCATGTATGTTACTCTTGCCCCATTCAGCCCATAAACGGGCCTGCATCTCCCTATTGAATGACTGAAATTTCATTCTCTTCAGACAGACTTGTTTGTGTGGAGAATTTAATGGATTTATTTATTTGGATTGTAAAAATATATCATATGATGGCTAAAACGCACTGACAAATACTGCATTTCTTTCCATGGTTATCCTACAATGGCTGGAACACAGAAGCAATCAAATATCTTGGCCATTACTTAAAGAGTACAGTGATTACTGTAGTCAAGTTGCATTTTGCCAGAGGACCTTATCTTTACTTGAAAATATACTGTTTTTGCAGTGCGACATTTGCCAGCAATAAATGATACTGAGTTTGCTGTATGGAGAAAGTAATAAATCTAAAAATCCGCTCATGTGGGTTCAGGAACATAATATAGATTGACAAAGTATTCCTGTGTGTAAGCATGGGCAATGGTGTGCATCATTACTTCCTTCCAGTTCAACGGCTTGTGAATGTGGCCATTATGCATTAAAACAAATTCGCCTTTTGGCAAAGATAGAGAATGATTAGTCGTATTACTGCAGAAAAATCACCGTGAGCTGAAGTGCAGCGTAATGACTTCACATCTCTCTACCAAGCAATGGTTTACTGCACTGAACAGCACAAAGGATTAAACGTGCACGTTATTGAGCATGGTGGTGCAGTGGGGAGTGCTGTTGTCTCATACCTCCAGGGTTGGGGGTTTGAATCTCGCTTTTTTCTGTGTGTGTAGAGTTTGAATGCTCTCTCTGTGTCTCGTAGGTTTCCTCCAGGTATTCTAGGTTACTTCCTCAGTTCAAAGAGATGATATTTCAGGCCAGCTATAGATTGCCCATAGTCTATGATTGTGAGTGTGAGCATCTATGTGCTAGGATTTGGACTGGTGTTCTATCCAGGCTGTACCCCAGCCCTGTGCCCTATGTTGTCTGGGTTAGGCTCTGGCCCCCACTCTCATCCTGTCCAGGATAAGCAGTTAGAAGATGGATGTATTATGGAGCATGCAGCACAGCTGTGAGTGTTGAGAACAAAACAAGGTGTACAAACTTGGGTCCACAAACAAAGCATGGCACACAGGGAAACAAATTCTGACAGTTTTTAATATCCATTCCTCCATCTTACACAAACACACATCGATATTTTGTGCTTATTTAGTGGAGTGATGTATCGTACTGTTTTGAGGAAAGTGGAGGATAGTAGTACATTGGCTGACAATATGGAGAGCAAGACGGGGTTCCCAAATCTCATTTGTAGAGTAGTTGGAGACACCAAAATGTATTCAGTCTGGTAAATAACAGCTTCAGCTGAGTGGTTGAATATTTAGCCTAACATCAAGATCCGAAGTGGCAAGTCCTAGGCACAGGTTTGCTTGTCTAGTGAAAGTTTTGATATTCTGTAGTTCGGGTGCAAAGGGAAATATGTTGAGAAATTGGCTGACCCACGGTGTTTCCCATATTCTATCTGACCATGAGGTTTCTGGGTGCCAGTTATTTGACCTAGGAAAAATAATTTGTCTCCGCTAAACCGATTAGTTGAATTTTCTGCCTTTACACATTGCTTAATCGTTGAATGGGCCCACAGTATTGTAAATTACCATGGCTAAAAGAATAGCCAGTGAACGATCTGGCTATATGTTGAGAACTGTGTATTTGGAGCATATTGGAAATGGTATAGCTAAAATTTAGTGGTAGCTGGTAGACATTGCATGAGATGTTCAGATGTCTCATTTTGCGTGCAATCAACACTGGCACAAAGTGCTTTGCAGAGATGTGCTGTTTGAGATAAAATGATAATACAACGATGAAGATAGTAATATAGAACTAGGTGTTATTAGCCCAAGATGAAAGAATTTGTCTGTGAGAAAAAGACGTATTGGTGCCAGTAAACGAAAATTTGTTTAGTATCAGTTCATTGAATTGGATTTCCATTCCATGCATTTATATTACTCCCTTTGGACATTTGGAGCAAGGAGAATAATTCAGATAATTTGATGAGCGATAACTATAAAAGACATTTTACATAAATCAGATTATGTAATGATGAGATGCTATGCTTGCAATAAGACTGGACTAAATGAATTGAGAGGCTTGGAGAGTTTTTCCAGGTCATGTAATGTGTTTGTTGAAATAAATGCTGGCTTTGTCATTCAATCTTTCAAACACCTGAGTCTTCTTTTGATTAGCTGATAGTTACAGCAGACAAAGAAAACTATGAGAGTACTCAGAAATCATCTGAAACGTAAGGAAGCGGGGAGTGCATGCTTGCTGTGCAAGCCATTTATTAGAACATCACAGACTTTCAGTCTTGCTAAATGATATATCTATAACCATGACAGATGGCGTAGAAATGTATGCTGTTATGCAGAATGGAGAAGCTAACGTCGAACTGGCATTGTCCCAGATCTCAAGCAGAGTGACTGTGTTTGTCCGTTTGAAGTCCATATAGTTCCGATTTTTGCTTTCGATTTGCGGCTGGGTGCCTGTCTAAGTGATAATATTATACACAACCGTGCCACCTTTTTTTATTAGGGATTTGTATAAGTGCATTCCTAGACAGTCCGATGGAAAAGCGTATTATTTTGGAGTAACAAGTCAGTTGTGAAGAAATGACATAAGTGTCTGTGTTGAACTTGACATTCTCCTTGGGTGCTAGAAGTAATTTGGGTCTCACATTCATTTAGCCTTGTTTTTCCTCATTGTCTCTTGCTTTCGTGCTTTGTTCTCAGGATATTTTTTTCAAACATGCTATTTGCTCAACTGCTAGAAGTAATCCGGTCTTATGGCCTCGTTATTTTCGCGCATCTTTCCGTCCGTTTTCAGGCTAATTTTCCTAGAGCTTAACCAAACTTTCATTAAATTAAGTTTCAGTTAGGCTGACAGTCATTTAGATGAAGACACATCACAATGCTGAGTATAGAATATGAGTAAGTTTATATTAATCACAACTTTTTAACTTAAGAAACTCGAGCAAATTTTCAAACAAAGTGCTTGTTCTTGGTCTCAGAACCAAATGCTTATTCATAAAGAGGGTAACAAGATGATTCTGGAAGCCTGATCAGGCAGATGGTTCTTGGCGAACAGTGTGTTTTCTTGCTGGTTTACTCCAGGCTACCACAGGACGAATGAAATCGATCTTTATTTATATAAAGCACTTTTCAACTAGATTTCTCCAAAGTGCTTAACATAGAATCCAGAATCATTGCACGCCAACCTGCCTGTGAGCTGACCTCTTCAGCTATGAGAAGAAACGTGCTCTGCTGTTTGTAATTGCAGCACATCACTGTATTGTAATATATAATTTAGACATGCCTG
Organism: Gymnarchus niloticus; assembly: GCA_009936485.2. NCBI lineage: Eukaryota > Metazoa > Chordata > Actinopteri > Osteoglossiformes > Gymnarchidae > Gymnarchus > Gymnarchus niloticus. Next base: position 3,220 of record JAACJT020000119.1, on the reverse strand, counting down.
TTTGTTTCGACATTAGGGAGAATCCGATGGTCAATGTCTTTTAAATGGAGGAGCTCCTTCCCTATTTACTACCCTGTAACCACAGTTAGCTTAGTTTCTGTCTAGAATTGGTCTGACCTCATGTTGAGTTTACATGTACCATACCCGCCATAATAGAAGTAGAGGAAAACGTTTTTAGTTGCATCTTCACTGCTGTGTCATCGCTGCTGCAATGTACGCTACTTCTCTGTTTGGCATTAACCTCACCCTAAGTACAGGACCCGCTCAAATAGTCATGGGAATTATCAAAGCCCTTGAGGAAGTACCATGCATCCTGGGCGTAACCTTGCTAAGACATTCTCAATGGGAAACCTGTGAGGTAAACCTGCTCGGAAAAGCATCTGGCGCAGTAATCGCTTTGTTTGGAGACTGAGCTAGTCTCTCTCTTCCATGCAATGCCTTTGCACTTAGGATTATATTGTCTTGCTCTCTGATGAATAAATGGAAAAAATACAGACATGGGAGAACTTACTGATTCCACAACACAACCATCTAATCATTTGCTGCAAACATGGAGGAAACCTCCAAAAAACAATCAGCCTTGTAATTGCTATATCCTATAGTCATATATGCAGTTATTCATAATTGATTTTTCTCTCTCTCTCTGTAGTACCACTCTATCCAAACTTAATGTTGGAAATTTGAGGAGAGATTGCCCTAACACGATGTATTGCTCTTCGCCCGATTTGTCTCCAGTTCTTTTAAAAAGGAAAGATGAATTTTAATGCAGGTGGCATGGTGACTCAGTGGGTACCCTCGTAGTCTCAGGATTGTGGTTTCATGTTCCAGATTTACTGTGTTCGGAATCTCTTGATTCTTATGTATTCCCATTATCCTCGAGTTTGCCGAAGTTTCCATCCGTATACCTTCTGAGTTCTTATTCTGGCCAGGGTAACAGAGTGGCCTGGAGCCTATCCCAGGCAGCATAGGGTACATGGCTGGGGTACACACTGGCCTGGATGGTACTGCAGTCTGGCATTTCCAAAAGTTTCAGCATGTGCCCTGACGATGAGCTGGCATCCCATCGAGGGTGTCCCCTACCCTGTGTCTTCTGGGATCGAAATGTGACTGATCTTTTGGAATGGTTATGAAATGTAAGTGGATGGATGATTTTTATCAGTTGGGCTACTGACCATTAAATTAAATTGGTACATTCACCAGTCTAGGTTCTAAATAATAATAATAATAATAATATATTAATTATACTGGGAATGTATAAAAATGTTCCAGTCCTCTTTTTGTCAGTGTCTGTGGTAATATGACCTTCCATGAATTATAAAATCAGAGCTAAATCAAAAAAAATATATTGAATAAAATTGTGTTAAGCAATTTCCCTCTTACTAAAGATATACCTAAACATACTGATGGGACAAATGAGGCTTAAAAATCCATGGTGGGCGGGAGTATCCTGAACTAACCAATCAATGCTTGTACTAAATGAGGCTTCAGAATCCGTGGTGGATGGGAGTATCCTGAACTAACCAATAAATATTGGTGCTAAATGAGGCTTCAAAATCCACGGTGGGTAGGCGTATCCTGAACTACAAGTGGGTTTTGAAGCTTCATTTATCCGATGACTACCTAAATATATCTTTGGTTTCTGTGTATCGGTAGGGATGAGAAAGGCTTTTCCATGGTTTTTGACTGGCCCTTTGCTATCCTAGAAAACAGACTGATCCAAAGCAGTGAACTATTTCAAGACAACTCTCCTCCTCATCGGACTTTCCATGTGTCAGGACCCACTTCCAGCGCCTCATCTCCTGGAACAAGCTGCATTATGCCAGCAGCATGAGCCTTTTCTCACAATGCACTGTGAAAAAAGGTGATTATTATTTTTTTTTTTTTTTCTTTAGCTGCCAGTCAAAATGAAAATAAGACAGATCTTGCTCAGGAATGTAAGGAACAAAATCACTTTCTCCCCAGATGCTGCCACCATTTCTCCTTTTATCTCAGTATGTTTATTTGGATCGGTTTGTGCACAGGTGCAGCACTGTTTGTCTTGGCATTTGTCAGATTTTATGTTGTCTTGGTTATACAGGAAAGAAATACGTATGATCCGTGCTATCAAATTGCAAGTCATCAAACTGAGTACTTTTGTAAATTTATCTTTTTCTGCATTTTTTGTAGTGATTGGAAAAATGAGGTTTCAAAACCCGAGGCAGGTAGGAGTATCTTGAACTATCCATCAAGGCTGGCTAGCACCAGGATTGATTAATAGTTTGGGATACTCAAACCCACCATGGGTTTTGAAGCCTCATTTAGCACCAGCAGTGATTGTTTAGTTCAGGAATCTCCCACCCATTAAAGATTTTGAAGCATCATTTATCCCATCACAAATTTTTAGTATGCATGCAGGTGGATTTTTACAGTTTGCTAATCACTTTATTACCAAGCCGGAGAACAGAATGATAATATCTTATTTCAGTGTTTTTGAACCAGTATCATCTGTGATTCATGCTGATCTTAATGTCTAGTGAGTAGCCATGAATGTATGATGTATTTGGCCAAGAATTCTGTCCGTCCGTCTGTCTAATTTTGTTTGGGATGATGAGTGATGTTCTGCAGTAAGTCATCATGGGTGGTCTATTAAGCTTTAACAGGTGTGATAGAGGGGTCCAGATTTGTATGTATGCTAAAAATATTAAAAGACTGCAGTACTCTGTTGTATTTGCCAGCAAATGTCAATGAATATTGTGATATAAAATGTGAAATGGTTCCTCTAAAGAACAGTTGTAGTTTAACATTGTTTGGTAAGTGTCAACCAATGCATGCCAAAGTTTTCACCATGTCATGTTTTCAATTCTACCCTGACCCTGTAATGGATAAGTGGTTAGGTGGAGGTTTTAAATTCATTTCATGTTTACACAACCTCAACTGAACAATCAGTGAATCCACGGGAGAAAGCTGTCATAGTTTGTCCATTATAGTGGATGCAGGCAAAAGAAATTATATTTATTAAAATACTCTGATTCTAACAAACAAATCAAGTCAGACGTTGACTGTAAGAACGTACTTTCATGCAAGTCCTGTTTTACATAAAATATTCTTAAAGCTGATTTATCAGTACTTATCTAAAATAAAAAATACCCCCCCGCCCCCCCCCCCCCCCCCCCACACCAACAACCGGCAACCTACCCACCACCCGAACCACCTGAGTTTCTACTCTTTTTTTGTTTTATGC
>JAACJT020000118.1:3222-21809 GCA_009936485.2 Gymnarchus niloticus | reverse complement strand
GAGTACGATTTTGAGTTGCTGCAATGAAATTTCAGCAAAATGGACTAGCCTGCAGCATCATTTTTTCACTTTGATTTCTGAGGTGTCTTTGAATTCAGCCCTCTGTAGGTTGATGATTTTCATTTCATCAAACGATGTGGCATCCTTTCATTCCTAATACATTACCCAGTCCATATCAGTATAGACGTCCAGCATGATTTTTCTTCCCATTGAGATCTGATGTGTTTTAAAAGTGTTCCTTTAATTTTTTTGAGCAGTATATAAACAATAGCAAAAGTATGTACTTACAACAGATGGTTGACACTTTCTTGGGTAAAGATATGCCTTTGCTGCATGATCCTTGAAGGCACATGTGGCCTTGCCAAAGATGGATGCTGTTGCCATGATGTCTTGAGAGAACAGGAGCATGCATTGGTTCATTGATCTTCACGGAATCCACTGTTTATGATTCTGTACAGTCTGTTGTCATTTCACTCTGGCAGAGCTGAAAAGAATGTTGCTACAACATTGCAGTATGGTTGCGGTAGATAGCACAATGTGAGTGGTTCAAATACTCACTGTGAACAAAACCTACGATCCACATGGTCCTCATTTGGAGAGGCGATGACATTGCAGGTTTCCATTCAATCCCCTCTACCTCTCTCAAACTCTTTGGTCTCTGCTGATCCAAATATGGTGTTAAACGCAGCAGATGGGTTCAGTCATGCATTTTCATAATTTACCTTTCTTTGTAGAATTTATTTTGCCAGCAGTTGCTCAAGTTTCCTAGTTAACCGAGATTTTAGAGGATATACAAAATGATACTATAAGCTAATAGTTTAGCAAGGGTGCTTTTCTTTAGCCTATGTAATGTAATGATGCGGCACCTGCCATAGCAATTGCCATCTAACACGCTGACAAAATATATAACACCTCTTAATATGGTACCCAATTCTTTTTACTAGAAACATCATCTAAGATCCTTTCAACATCACAAGAAGAACAAGTCCCTTGTGGGTAAGGCTTGAAGTCCCAAAATGAGTTGATTCTGCTGTTTCAGGCATTAGATGTAGAGATTCAATCTCAAAGCTTTGGAATTAATTCTACACAGTGAAATCGATTCAGTTGAAGTGTGCCCATGCCAGTGAGTGCACAAATCATGTAGAGTAGGGATTCTCAACCTTTCAACCGCAAGCCCCATTGTATAGAGCTCTGCAGATCAACTGAGGACGATCACAGCCAATCTGTGGGCAGTAGCCCTGTGGTTTGGAAACACAAGAGTAGAGTATTTAACCTTTCCTGCATGATACAATATTCCGCCCTGTTCACCCAGCACAAAACCGAAGCTAATATTTCTGGTTACTTCCTGGCGCCATCTGGTGGCCATGACTGCACCTTACCAAGGATGTGATATGATGTCATTCGGTCTGGTTTGCAGTCTGACCAAATTTATTTTTTGTGAGAATTGTACATGCGTTGAAAAATAATCAGTCTGCAACCCATTTAGCTGTGTAGTAGTTATGAGATACCTTGCAAAGCTTTTTGAAGAGAACAAGCAATTTTGTTCAGAAGAATGTAGAGGTCAGCTACCTTGGAGAGTAGGGCTGAGCAGATTCAGAGTTTTTTGTTCTGCTTCTGATGGCACACTGTCATCAACCATTTTATGTCCATCGTGTGTTTTTCTTTTCTTTTTTGCTTTTGCCCATCAGTAAATGAAACATGAAAAGAGAAGGCAGTTCCAGTGCAGCTGTGTGCATAAAGGATTTAACTTCCACAAGCAGTAAAGTCAGACTGATGAAATGGTGCTGACAGTTTCTGACCTCCATTCAAAGCTTCCTTTTTACTTTGGCTTGATTCTCGATTACACTTCAAAGACGGAATATTAAGTGCCTTGGTTGCCTTGATTGACAGGACAGTCCAATAAAAAAGATAATCGCTTATAAAAACAAATATGGAAAATAACAGTTTAAGGCAAAACATAACAGTACATCAGGGACATGGTGGCATGGTTGTTAGCACTGTCACATCACACAATTTAGCAGTGGAGGTTTAAGTCCTGCCTCCACTCTGCATCTGGAGTTTGTTTCTCCTCCTTGTGTCTGGTGGATTTCCTCCTGGAGTCTAAAGAAATGCAATGTAGGCTAACTGGTGTCTTTATTATGAGTGTGGGTGCCCTGTGATAGACTGACATTCTGTCCAGGATGTTGCCCAGCCTTGAGCGTTATGCTGCTAGGGATAGGCTCCAGGTCCCTCTGCAACCCTGGCCAGGTTAAGCTATTAGAAGATAAATGGGTAATAGTATACTCAGAAATTTTCAGAATGTAAATGGGATAGCTAGATTTCAGTGCCAAATTTTCAGAAGAAAAACACATTAATATCAAATAGCAAAAGAATTGACTTTACATGAAAACGACTAGTCAGTGGATTTTGTTGAACACCACTGATTTTCCTGTTGCGGGTGAATTAACTGAAAAGAGTGTGAGGTTTGAAATTTACACACATAGTTGTACACATTGTGAACTACAAGTTGACCATTTGCTTTTACACAATTGAATATTTATTTTGAAAAGCAATTTGCTGAAAATGCAATCAACACTGGAATATGACAAATGTAAGCTTGTATTTTTCCTGGATATAAAACGCACAGTAGTGGAGCATGAACACAAGAATGTAATGTTTATTATATTTATTCAATCATTACTTTAATTGAAAATATGAGAAACAGGTAGCATAGTAGTGTAGTGGGCAGCACCTCCAGGTCTGGATGCTGAATCCCACCCCCACTGTGTGTATGTGTCAAAATATGCACAGGTAGGTAGGCTGGTAAAGGTGTACATGCACTGAAATGGACAAGCATCCCCCCCCCTTGTGCTGCCTAAGATAGGCTCCAGGCCACCTGACCCTGTACTGTTGTTGGTGCCGGCCCTCCACCGGGTCCGTTGATGAGAAGAGACTCACACCAGAGACGCAGGGAAAGATCGTAGAAAACATCAAACCTTTATTGCGAGCACACTTACACACAGCGGATCGATCCGGGAGCAACTCTGCACACACCAAGGGTATCGCAAGAGAAGCTCAAACAGTCTTTGTCTGGTCAGGTTATTTATACCCTGCCACCTGTAACCCCACCTGCTAGTATTCTCCACTTCTCGTGAGCAACTTTGCTGACACACAACTCCTTATCTAGTTACGCTAAGCCCCCAGGTTCCTGCCTCCTTATCTTTGCATAGCTTTCACTGGGAGGTGTGCACTCTTATCACCCCCTCCCAGCTACATTCTACAATAGCCTGCTTTCTTCTTCAAAGCAAACACCATCTGGTTTCAATTCTTGTTGCAATTAAGTTCGTTCTACAAGCCCTTTTCCGGGCCCTCTGCCTGCACGCCTTTTCCTAGGTCACCCTACTTTGTGTGTATCTTATTTTATGTTAACCCCTCACTGTACGTTCAGAAGATGGAAAGATGGTGTCACAAAAGGAAAGGTGAACAACTGCACTTAATTATCCAGAAAATGAAACGTGTCGTGCAGCTGAGTGTTTCATAATGAAGACTCGCTTCAGAGCCTAAGTGCAACAAGTCGTTCACACGCAATTAAGTAGTTCTCGCAACAACCATCAAACAATACATACAGCAACAACCCGCGTGGATAAACAGTGACAATTCAAAGGGGACACAAATCAGTATAACGCTTTAACACAGAGAGTGTGTAACTCCAACGTGCTTTTTTTACAACATGCGATCACACGTATTGTGGCCACGTCTGGACCGCACCATGGTCCCACCATAACAACGCCAAAATGCTTAATACCGAATTGCTGACGTTAAGTGAGGCATGGCTGTGTGTGTGTATATATATATATACACAGTATGTTCCGAGTCAACCACGTTTATAAATGGCATGTACACATATGTAGGTCCCTTTTTGCGAGAAAGTCGTATGGTTGACGCTTCACTCTCTTCCCTCCGCTCGAAAGTAATCCAGGAGAACACTTAGGTTTTATTAAGGATCTTTACTTGGAATACCAGAGAGGCGAAGGTCAAAAGACCGTGTGACTCCCTTTCTTGCACGTCGTTTGTATCACAAGTACAGATCAGAATACAATTGTCTTAGATTGTCTAAGGCGGTCTTGAATAACTTTAAACCGCTAAAGTTATGATTCCATCGTCGAGATGACGGGGAATCATTCACTACTTCACCCAGGTGTTACAGGTTTGAGAATACGCTCAACAATGGTCAACCAAGCGTTCTTAGGCTCCTACAACATAAGACACTTCGAAGAAAAAAAGAGACGAGCTGTAGCATTACTGATATCCCACATAAGTGCCATACGATACAGAAAACGAGTGTCTGCCCTGTTGTATCACATGTATCAAAGATTATCATTATGTAATATGTACATTTTCCATATACTACTCTGCAGCCAGTAGATTCGCAGCTTGGGTAAGTCAAAGGTTTACCTTCCCGTACTACCGGGCAGCAATTTCAAAATTAAAGTCTCTGGGGACCGTTAAAAGGCGTTACGTTGGTCTGAATTTATTACTCCCCTGTATAATACCTGTTAATCATTCGTTTTCACACATTTGCAAGCCAATCAATCAATAAGATGTACAGACAGAAAAGTATAGGTACAGCATGGTCCTAAATATACAGCAGTGATTTCACAATATCGCCATCGATTACGGCCATAGCGCGCGAATCTCCAGTATATCCCATTATTAGTTTTTAGCTTTTAATAAATATCGGTATTCATTTGTGCTTTCACCTTTGCTAATCTAGGCTTTACAAGTGCTTTCGGGGAGGTGCGGAGTTAAAGCCAGCAATTATGCTCTGTCCTCACATATTTGTTTGGTTAAAACTATCACTGTTTAAAATAAATATATACACGAATATAACTATCCGTTGATTTTTTTTTTAAAATTATCTAATATAGATGCGTGTGTGAACTGGATGATCGATTTGGCAGACTAAATTAAGCAGCTTCTTCCAAAAAGCTACTGTATGAAGGCACATTACGAGAAGAAAAGGCTTCATTGAGAGACTTTTACTTCGCCTGTTTTTGTTCCCATCTAAACAGGAAGTGCACGATCCTCGTGACACTGCTGCTTATCTCCCTCTCCCTGCACACTCAGCTCTCTAAATGCCAGCTTCCACCTTGCTTCGAACTGTGAACTTTTAAAACTCTCCCGTACACAATTGGTAGTGGTCAGCTGTTGGACGCTTTGGTCTGTTTAATTCCGCCAAGGTAACTTGTAAAGCAATTTGTAATGTGCACTCTGTGGAATTGTCTTCAAGGACAAGTAATTGTCAAGACACCTGACCATGTATGTGCACACCAGTTATATTAACCAAAAGACCTGAAGCAGCTATATATAGGTCTTGTGTATACAAGTTAGTTACCTGTTATGGAAATATTGTTGGTAACTTTACACACGTGACGATAATGTACAGCAAGATCATTGAATGAGATTTAGAATGTATTCTTATTTGTTTAATAATACAAAAAGTGCTGTTTAAAATTTGTTTTTTGTTTTACAGTGCTTCATAATTATTCTAGAGCAGGAGCTAATCAAAATGCAAAGTGGTGTTCATTAATGTTTATCCTTTCTTACTTTGCCAGGATGCCACATGGGGAAATGAGAAAGCCCCTCCTGGGAGACTCTAGGGAGCCTAAGGAACCCATCTCTGATCTGGGCAGCACTACAGTGGCTATTTTGGGTACGGGGGACTTTTCACGTTCACTGGCACGGCGCTTGGTAGCTTCTGGTCTGCGTGTGATTGTGGGCAGTCGCAGCCCCAAGCGCAGCATTGAATTATTTCCAGAGGAAGTGGAGGTGACCTCTCATCAGGAGGCTGTTGCTCAGGCCCATGTGGTATTCGTAGCTCTCTTCCCGGAGCACTACTCTACATTGGTTTGCCTTAAGGAGGTGCTTGCAGGCAAGGTGTTGGTGGATGTCAGCAACAGCCCAAAGCCGAACCATGACGGGCCCTCAAATGCTGAGATGTTGGCCACCCTCTTCCCAGAGAGTGCGGTGGTCAAGGGCTTTAACGTGGTCTCTGCCTGGGCCTTACTCAATAGAGCACGTGATGGCAATAAGCAGGTAAGAGCAGTCTCCTTTTATACTCTACAAAAAAAGCAGGTTAAAGAGCCAGTTAAAACTGCTGAATTGGAAGAAGCAGATGTTGCTTCATCCTGTAAATCATATCTAATACAGAGACTGCTAAGGTTAGGCTGATATTAGAAATCATTAAAATGGTATTAAACCTGCTGGGATATCACATGTAAAACTTGAGGAGCTGTGGTTCAAGTACCACATTAGGTGAAACATTACATAATTTTCAAATCATAAGTTAGACAAAACATGAGCCATAATCAATTTCTCAAATGTTGAACTTGTGAGTTTTCTCTACCATATTGTTTCTCTGATGGAAAAGTTATAGCTTGCTTTTCCCCTCAGGTCTTGATTTGCGGTGATAGTTGTGAGGCCAAAAACGCAGTGGCGCTTCTGGCCCGCACAATGGGATTCCTCCCCGTGGACATGGGTTTCCTTTCATCTGCCCGGGATATTGAGAATGTACCCCTGCGCCTCTTCCCCTCATGGAGTACCCCTGTCCTCTCCTTTGTCGGGCTCTTCTTCTTCTTCTATGCATACAACTTTGTCTACGGTGTTCTACTGCCCTATGTCATCAAAGGCCAAAACCTTTTCTACAAGCTGCCAATCAAGACTGTTAATGAGACACTCCCCTCAGTGGCCCTGGTCATGCTGGGCTTAGTTTATCTTCCAGGCCTCCTGGCTGCTTTCCAGCAGCTGCGCCGGGGCACCAAATACCAGCGGTTCCCTGACTGGCTGGACCGGTGGCTCTGTATGCGCAAGCAGCTTGGTTTGCTCAGCTTCCTCTCTGCAGCCCTACATGCTATGTATAGCTTATGCCTGCCCATGCGTAGGTCTGAACGTTACCAGGTCCTCAATGCTGCCTTCAAACAGGTGAGAGCTCCCTCTTGCTGTTGTCACGGTATCTAGAAAGTGAGGTATTTAATGGGTGCAGAATAGGCATGTATATCTCTTCACTTAAGTCAGCTTAGTTAAAACTACACTTACCTAGAAAGTAAGAGCAAACATGGTATGTGAAATAGATAGTTATTCATATTCTAGGTATATGAAGATGGTTGTCTGGTAATGAATTAAAGAAACAAATTGCCTGAAGTATGAAGTGAATTCTTCCCTGAAGTATAGGCCTCATAAAGGAATAGCATTTTACCAATAATCTAAACTTTGTCTGCCACTCACAAAAAGGCAGTTTTTAAAGCCGGTAGGTGTTGTTCCTCCAGGAAAAATGCATGATGAGAAGTGTTGTTGATGTTTATCTTTCCTGTTCCCCCACTGCTTTCTATCATCATGCTGGCTAAGCTTATGCCAGGGCTTGTTAACAGCAGCCTTCCAGCCAGAAGTTGTCACCAGCATCCACGCACTCCCACAACAAACGCTGCAAGACACACATTACACAGGAGAGGCCTGCAGGGTTAGAACTAAATCCCCGCTGTACGCGGCACTGCTGGGTTATTTGATATTTTAATTAACACTTTTCCTGAAGACAGTCATTGGCAAACACTGACAAAGTTTTGCATTAGTAATATCAAACTTTCACTATCAAGTAAGCTATTGCATTCACATAAGAATTACTTAGCAATGGGGATACTTTACTAAATTATTTAATAGCTGTGAGTGTTTATAGATTATATGACTGCAGCTCATCTGATTAAGAATCTGTGCCCATGTGTAGGCTGTTGTGGGTTCATATTCCATGTCTGCCAGAGTTGGGCCCTTAAGAAAGACCCTTAACCGCTCCAGGGATGCCTGCTGACCCTGCACTTTCCATAATGTTGGACAGAAGCATTTGGCAAAAAAAAAAAAAAAAAATCTTCCTGGAATAATACAAAATTCTTTATTTCACTATGAAGGACACCACTAACTTGTGGCCTTTGTAATCATCTTCCCCCTTTTGAGCACATCATGTGGTGCAGAACTCCGTACTTTAGTAGTCATTTATTGCTGGCTTATTTCCTCTTCAGTTTTTTGCTCTGCCAAGGTGACAATCGGCAGGTGTCAGAAACAATTTTCAAAGGCTTTGAAGAGAAATCCGGAAGGCCCCTAACATTTTTGTCAAACTGCTACTAAGAGTTTAGGTATTGTCTTATTTAGGTGATCTAATGACTTTGGCCTTCTCATTGAACCTCTCTGAAAGCTACCGTGGAACTGTATCCATCGCAGTTCTGCAACTTCAGCATTGCCTCTGCCCTTCTTTATGCATTCACCTTGAGGAACACACACATCCTGTGCTCTCCTTTGTGCCTGTCGATGTTTCTTTTTTCACTGAGCTGGGAACACAAGATCCTCACTCCCCATGTGGTTTTCAGACAGCTTGAATTCAGGAGAATAGGATGTGCTTCGTCATTAAGCGATCAAATACATCCAAATGTCTCATCTCCTCCTGAGTTTCATGTTTTTCTGTCTGTTTCTCCTTTTAAAGCAATATACAGTATGTATAGATTATCTAACCATTTGAGGAGTTTTTGGAAGAGGTATAGATCCTTATGGATTCATTCTGCATGTTTAAGCATAGGCCTTGTGTTAGCTTTTGCAATTATGATACTTGATTTAAATCAACCTCTGGGTTAATGTTAAGAGAGAACTGTTTTACAAGTGTCTGATGTTGTTTATCATTAAATAACTGGTGAATTCTCTCCCAAAATAAGTAATACAGGATAAGGCACAAGGTAATTTGATTTTGGCTCTGTAGAATATTTAAGCACCCCTCTGATCAACATTCATTGCAGCTTTGGATACAAGTGCGTAACCCCACCATTGCATCATTGACAGGTGAAGGAGGGGAAGGAAAATTCCTGGGTGGAGGAGGAAGTGTGGAGGATGGAGCTGTACGTCTCTGTTGGCATCCTGGCACTGGGTTTGCTCTCCATGCTGGCAGTCACCTCCCTGCCCTCGGTTGGAAACTCACTCAACTGGAGAGAGTTCAACTTCATCCAGGTAAGCTGCTCTTCCCAAACTAATTTCAGCAATGCTTTATTTTTATGAAAATAACAATGATAGAAATACATACATTTCCAGGCTTGTTCTAACTCTGAAATTTAGCAGAAAAACATTTATTTGCATAGTGGGTACTTTTACCTAAAAATACAATTCAGTAATACAGTCACTGGCATTTTTATACCATATATCACTTACACCTCATTCAGAGAAAATAAGTTGTACGTAATGAGCCTGTTACTACCTTGGCTTTCTGTTACATTCTCATCCTGTTTGGTACTTTCAAGGACAGGAAGCTGCCCTAATCTCATGCAGCAGCTTAAGTCAAGTTGACCGGGAGAAAACCAGGTCGTAGTTGAACTACTCAATGTCTTCTTAACTATATAACTGTTCGTGTCAGACGCCGTTTTCCATGGTGCTTCAGCTAGTTCTGATGTCTTTTGAAGTCATCCTTCATGCCCTTCAAACCTCTGTCCTTTCCCTAGCACACCCAGATTCAGTGTTTCATTTTCAAACCTCCATACAACTATCTACAGAATTCTAACAAATTACTATTCTGTAGTTAAAGTGAACAATCATCATTACTTCTGTGCAACAGATGGCCAGGGTAAGACCATATAGCATTAACAATATTGGGTGTCTCAGTCAACAACCAATGAAGAGCGGCAGACTTGTATAACACATTATGGTAAAATGACTATCAGCTACAAATTTTCAATCTGAATTTGACTAGCACTGCTAGACCCTATTAATAACCAAATGGATAAATTTTGGTGCAATGTCAGTGTCGGAAATTTTTTTTTTGTGCAGACCGACCTTTAGTCTTGATGATAAAGTGTATAAATTAGACCTCCAGGCATAAGTTTTTGAAACATAGTGCCTAGATCTTATAACATTTATTTGCCCTAGTACAGGGTCACAGTGACAGTCCTAAGGTAACTCCAGGGCATGAGCCGGGGGCACTCAACAGGCACAGACTCCCACATGCCAGCACATAATGTGGGCAAATTGCACCTCTTTGGATTATAGGAGAAAATCACAGTACTGATACCAAACCTAGAGAAGCATGGAGAGAATACCCATTGTGTTTCCGTGTGTGCAATGTGTTGTAGGCTCACACCAGCCCTGCACTGGATGAACGTTACAAAAAACGCACCTATGGATGTGTTTCAACACTCTGCAGTCCCAGATTCATTTAAAATAAAATACTTGAACATTTGAGGGCCACACCAGTGACACCAAATAAAATCCCTGGGAAACACTACCCATGGTATTGGAATCATGACTTATAATTAGCTACATCCTGAGCCCAAGCAGGTTAAAATCTCACCACAGGACTGTACAATAGGAGGCTTTTAAAGCATATTGCTTAAAGTGTCAAAAGTCAAATTTTACAGTGTTAACAGCTGTATATCTACTGTATGTACTCACAAAAGCTAAAGAATTTAAGTGCATGAAGTTGACTGTGCTACCATTATTCATGGCCATATTTCTGTCTTTATCCAGTTATCCCATATGGATTCCATAGCATTTCCCAATTATAATAATTATTCTGAACAAACAGCATTCTTCCACAGCTATGTTTCAGTTAACTCTTACTTGTTTTATCATGCCAATTCTTCTGTTTCATCCCTTTCAGTCCACTGTGGGATATGCGGCCCTTACGACTGCCACCCTGCACACCCTTCTCTTTGGCTGGGGGCGGGCCTTTGACAAAGCCCATTACAGTTTTTTCCTCCCACCCACCTTCGTGCTGGTGCTCGTGCTTCCTATCACTGTGCTACTGGGCCGCCTCAGCTTGGCCCTGCCCTGTGTCTCACTCCGACTGGCAAAGATTCGCAGGGGCTGCGAGGTGGGCCACCAGGTCCACTTTCAACTACCGGGGGAGGAGTGCCACTCCAGCCATGAGGGTGTGAGCACTGTGTGACTGCCATTTAAACCAGAGTGCAGAACCACCAGAATTCAGGTATATTAGTTTTTGGTAATTTAAATGGTGAAAGCTTTTTTACTGTTCTTTTTATAGTATGCATTGAAACCCTGCACAGCCTTGAGTTACTCTGTTAAGCCAACCATTTGTCATTCTAAGGCAGCTGACTTTGTCATATGCCCTAAACCGAAGTGCCTTGGCTGCTGCCTTCTACTCCACCTCTGCAACTTGTCCTGCTGCCGCAATTATTAGCTTTGAAATTTGCACCAAAACAATAACCGAACTCCTCAGAAGTCCTTGCGTCATGTTATCATATCAGAATTTTTCCTTAATCTTAAAACTGATACTACTTTAACACAATATTAATATTAAATGGCTTATTTGATATTCATGGTGAAATGTTACAAACTTGGTAAACAAATAGTAGCACACGCTTCAAACTAATTTCTAACCAACTTTGTTCTAGGACTTCAGAAGTTCATGCAAAACTTCGTATTAGCTGTTACTATTGCATTGTACAATTTCCTGTTGATTATTATACATGTAATTTCATAATTTGTATTCCTTTTACTGCTTATGTTCATGCATTAAATAGGGCTTGTGGTATACTGAATTACAACATGAAGCACTGGAAACTACTACTTGTCAATAAAAATAAAGGCTTGGAAAAACTACTGAAAGCCACCCCTTTTTTAAAGGCAATAATCACTCGACAACATAGATTAAATAAGGCTTTTTTTTTTGTTGTTGTTGTACATAAGATAAGCCTTAAATTCCATAAAGGATAGGTCTACATCTGGAAGGTAAAAAAAAAATAAATCAAAAAAGTCCGTAAACACAGCAGTATCATCAATCTTCATAAGTTCTGGCATGGTTCACATGACGTCAGTCTCTCACCAAGTAGTTTTAGGGTTAGTTTTGAACCTTTCATAATCCTCACGGCGAAAGAATGCCAGTTCTGTTTCATGTGCTGTAGTGAAAGGATGGAAAGAAAGTAGGTTACTGTTAAACTCTACAGGCTTGTCTGTTCCACAATACTGAAATGCATACATTTAGAAATGACAGAAAAATGCAAGGCTTGAGTAAAGGTAAGAATTCAGGCCCACCTACTCCTGCTGCCTTGAGGGTAGTACCCAGCCTCAACATTAGCTTGTCATCATCCTCCAAACTCATCACTAATTCATTTGTCTGAAAATAAGGTAGTTGTAATATGGTAGATCATGAAATACATGCGATCAGAGACCATTCAAGATATAGTTTGGATGAATGGGGATAACATATTTCCCAGGCAAAGAGCAATGCCTCACCTTTGCGCCGTGTGCCTGGTGAATGATCTTCAATGTGTCTGTAAGAACAATTTATAATACGAATGCACGTCATCTTAATTTTGAACTGCACATGGTTATTACAAGCGGAATATTTCTAAAACTATGCGAACAATAATAATAATAATAATAATACCATATCCAAATTTCTTGAATGGTGGAGGGAGTCCCTCTTTTGAAGAAATAACTGCAGAGGAGATAGTATAACGAAAGAGCTCTACATGAACTTACAGACTTGTTCAGAATTACGACATGCATGTCTTAAAATGACTCAGAACACGAGTATGACAGAATAATAACAGCTTACCATTCTTCATATGTGCAATAAATCCGTCAACCGTTTGATTGAGATCTACGCCTCGGAAAACTACGGGTTTGAAATTGCGATGCTCGAAAGATCGCACCAAGCGGACGGTTAGCACGGCTTCGCTAGACATGCTGCTTCTGTGGCCTTTAAATTGAACGGTGATTATTACACGGATAAATAAATTACTCGTCCATTACATACGGGCGAGAGATGTACTGCAATGTTTTGCACCCACAAATCTAACGATGACAATGGACAGAACAGACGACACAAAGCCATATAATTCGCTGTAAATGTCATTGAGATTTCGAGTTATTCGTCAGGACTAGGGTAATTTTATATAATTTTATATACTTGACATACCCGGAAGAACACTATAGTCGTGACAGTTCTACTTCCTGTCTCGCGAAACAAACACGTGACGTATATCGGCCATTACCCGATCTTGTATATTAGATATTCACCATGCCTTAGAAACAAAAAGGCAGCACACAGACAGAGTGCTATATTATAGAGTAGCTTGAGGAAAACTGATGGGTGAATACTTAAAAAAATAAAGAGAAATACAATTAAATAGGGTGACCATGTTTCGGTTTTCAAAAAATAGGACACTGGCGACACGATGGTGGCATGGGCCAGACAGACACCCGTAGTGAGTGGAAGGTTGGGACTGGGGGAATTTCAAAAAATTGGTGGCGATTTAGAAATCCCGGTCGGACGCATTTTTTAGGTCCCCAAAAATAGTACAGGTCCGTGAAAAAGAGGACGTATGGTCACCCTAAATTAAACCTTAGAGAAACAAAATAAAAAATAATTACATAAATCAATGTGCCTGTATATATATATTCCGAGTGTTTTCATAGTTTTTTCTTCTTATTATTATTTTCCAGACCCTGTAGGGTGCTGAAACAATGTTCCATTTCTATTTTGAATTGTTCCATCCTTGGATTCTCCCTCGGTTGCTTACAATTACCCTATCTGTTCCCCCACCCCCGTAGTGCGCATGCGCACGTATGTATGCATCGCAATACCCATTACGACGCTAGCGAGTATGTACGAATCTATACGTAATACTACATGATACTAAAATCGATTTAATAAGGGTGATATTGAAAATTTTTCCATTACTTATAAATCAGTTTCAAATTCCCCTAATTATTATAACACATTCTACAGCAACATACCATCAATACATCAGTGGTGGTGCATTCTCATGCATTATCTTCAAGTAGAGGAGTATAACACTCTAATGTCTCTTGGGTATTTTTGTTATTGCTGTAATTATAATGAATCCTTATTATTCAAAAGTCATGGACAGAGGTTTGTGTACTGGACTAATGAGTCTAGGGATTTTCTGCAAGGGACTCTACAGTCTCACTTTAGGGTGTCTATAACTCAATCTCTACATCAGCCCCAGTTCACATGCAAGTCACAACTGACTGAGCAGCAGACAGGAAGAAACCGGCGGACTCCTCAATATCACGTCAAGATAAATCTTTACATTTAACAATAACAGATCAGGAAACCTATGCTCTAGTTAGCTACCACGTGGCCTTAGTTCAGAATGACAGCTGTTTGGATGTACAGTACATCGTGTGCTTTATGTCATCAGGAGGCTGTGACAGCGTCCACTCACTCACTGTACAAGCGAGATAGCCCAAAGCTTTCTAAAAAAGTCACAGATTTTTCGATAAGAGCATTTTCTATCATTTTTAATATTTTCTCTTCAGTTAAACCGTTTGCTGGGTTATATTTCAAAGTTAAAGTCTATATGATTAAAAACTATTATGCGATTAAAATGGCTCATTAGTTTATGACTTGATAAACTTATTGATCGGTAATGTCCGTGATGCGAGGGTGGAGCAGCAGTGGCATATACAGACAGACAGACAGACAGACAGCTGGGCTCTGATCATGCTGTACCAGCGGCCCCATGACATCTGCCTGCTATCTGGGCCAGTTTGACTGTAACTGTATGATATTCAGGTCTAGCTGTTAAATGGCGTAAATGACTAAACTGGCACACATCTATTATTACGCTTTTATTTAAAGGAAAGAAAGACTGACCCCATGGCCCAGTTGGCAAGCGCGACACCCCGATGAATCGCCTCTTTTATTTGAGCCCATTCATTTGTGCTGTGTACGCTGGAGAGCGCTGTTACAGCCAACCAGACCGACGCGGTGATCTTATCACTGAACTGCTATAGCGACCACTGGGCTCCGGTGGCGACTTATTCACCAGTCGTGAAAAGAGATCTGGCTCCGAGGGCACCTTCCTGCTCTTTCCGCGGTGATCACAGTGTAGCGATCGGAACGAGTCGGGGGAAACATGTCGCAGGTTTGAGCCGTTTACGAGCTAATTGTGTTTCTCTTGTACGTGAGATGTGTGTTTAATCAGAGCAATCACGCTTCGTCGATCATCTCACGTACTGCAGGGGGTTAAGAGCAGGGAACTGAAGCGAGCTGTCACAGGCCTCTCTCTCATTTTATAATCACTTCATTTTAGTGGAAACACTGGCTGCTGCCGCCGCCTCGACGCCTTGTGTGTTACACACTGACGATCAGTGTGATGCCTGATTTAAGCAGACTGATCCTGGAAAAGCGCACGTGCTTCACATCGCAGTCGGGTTTTTTTTAGGAGTCACGAAGGCAGCTTTAAAGTATTTCAGCAGAAGTTGTTTTGTACACCTCAGATTGTGGAGATCAGCACGTATCGTACCCTCTGCTGATAATCTGAAGATCAAGATGCGGTGGTATCTACGACCAAAATGGCGAAGCCTCTTTGTTTCAGCCTTGAGTGACTGAGAAAACGTGCATCTTGCCTAGCAGTTCATAATTCATACCGTGAGCAGCATAAGGTCTGTTCTCTGATGAACTAGTATCCTGTCCGGGGTATCTCCCTGGCTTGAACCCTGTCCCTCTAGGGAACTACACTAGTATTCCAAAGATTAACCCAACATGATCGCAACATCGCATCTTTGCCAGCTTTTAGTGAGATGAATACTGCTAAATGCATGTGATCATAGAAATGAACGTATGTGTCGTGCTGTGGAGGTACCTGCAATGTACTTTAATGTGCATTTTAGGTGGAGGGACAATTTTTCCGGAGCAAAGGTCTCGAAAGATTAATGGTGCAAGCAGCTTTAGATTGCAACATTCTTTTGCAATGAATCGTTACGTTTATTCCTTATCACTCGTTGCAAAATCCCTCACCATCAGGCGGGAACCGTTTCTAAGGTCGATGTATAAGGATTTTAAGTCTGATTCTTTCCGAAAATTCAAATTCTTACTTATTTGAGCTTTGACACCTTCTTGGCGGGGGGGAGGTTGGGTTGATTTTATCACAAAAATGTAGTCCAAAAACTGAAAGTTAGATGAATCAGCATTTCTCTTATAGATTTTGATTGTGTGTATGAGCGTACACGTGTCCTGTGATAGGTTGGCATCTCATCCAGCTTATTTGCTGGCTTGGAGCAATGTGCTTCTTGGGAGAGACTCCAAGTTAAAAAAACAAGGGGGATCTGCAAGCTGATATAATTTCAGAAAAAAAATGAAGGGGTGGCATGGTAGGTCAGCGAGTGGTAACCCTCCTGGGTTGATGGCTCAGTTTTGTGAATTTCCTATGGAAGCTGTGGTTTCCCCCTTCAGTGCAGAGACACCCAGTTAAGTGAATTATTCCCTCTGTTGCCCATAGTGTGTGACTAGGTGCCCTGTGATGGACTGGCCTCCTACTTAGGATGTTCCCTCTCTCTGAGCTCTCTTGTGTGGGATCCAGGCCTCCCGGGACCTTGTCCTGGATGAAAGACGTGGTAATTTCAGTGGTATTGGCAGCACTGAGAAATGAGTCTTTTTCCATAACAATTTAGAGATGCCGACTTCTAAATTTAACTTTATTAGCATACCCTATTATTAGATATCAATACTCAGAATTTTGTTAGGGGGTGTCTTCAATTCAGCAGGGTCCAGCATGTCCATTTTGCAACATCCTGCTGGAGGTTGCAGGGGATTAGCAGTTTCTGAAATACTCACACCATCTCATCTGTCACCAACAACCATGCCACAGGTAGTCACCTGGATCACATTTTCCCCCATCTTATCTGTGACCTGATGAATAACTGAAGCTCTTGACTCAGTCTGCATGATTTGATGCATTGAGCTGCTGTCACATAATTAGATTTTTGCATGAACGAGCAGGCATTTCTGTTTTCCCATTGCAGTGCCTGGTGAGGCTGTTCTATAATATCTGCTTTCACTTGTCTGCCTGTACTCAGGGAAGCCCTCCCCCCACCTATGTTTCAAAATTTCGGTTCAATTTCAAGAAATCAAGGATTCTGGAATGTTCTCTGGTCTGTGGAAGCATTCTGTGTGGATTTCCCATATATGCAAAGTTCCAATGGACCAGTATGTCTTTGACCATGCAGCCTGGTTTCAAAATCTGCTTGTGTTGTAGATCTACTTCCCAAATTGTCTGGACAATTTTTCTCAGCGTGATCCTGTGCCGGTTATAAACTGATTTTCTTCTTTTAAATTTTGCTCCTGTTACCGGGTGAAGGAAATCGCAATTGCATGTTGAGGTTATGTTTTATTTTTAATTCTCCCTAGGCTGATTTTGACAAAGCTGCGGAAGAGGTGAAGATTCTAAAGGCAAGACCTACTGATGCAGAGATGCTAGAGATCTACAGTTTGTTCAAACAGGCAACTGTAGGTGATGTAAACACAGGTATGAGGTCAAGTTTCCTTTCTTCATCCTTTAGTCCAACAGACTTTACCTTGATAAGCACTGATGCACCTGCCCACGCGTTGTACATTACTGTGGCCCTAAATCCTGGTCCAGGATATGTTTTTCCATGCATGTTTTGCAGCTACCTAAGTGAGCCTTTGTGGGAAGTGTTGCAGCTGTTGTGGCTCAGTCGGTAGGGCTGTTGGCTCACACCTTCAGGATTGGGGGGTTCAAATCTCACCTCTCCTCTGTGTATATGGGGAATGCATATTATTTCCATTTCATGTGGGTTTTCTCCCACAGTACAAACATACGGTTGGGCTAATGGGCAATTTTGAGACACCAATAGTATATGATTTTGTGTGTGTGTATGTCTGTGCATGCATTTACACATGTATCCTCCATGATGGACTGGTATCCAGTCCAGGGTGAACCCCAGCCTCATGCTATGCTGCCTGGGATAGGCTCCAGGCCCCCCATGACCCTGACCAGGATGAGCAGTTTGAAGATGGATGGATGGAAGGAAAGACAGAAATTAGTTCACTCTTGAACAGAATACACTAGCTGATCGAGTGCTTGTTTGAACAGAATGAGATCTGTTCATAGCTGACCTTTAGTACGTATGTTGTGAAATTTATCTAGAAAGATATTGCTGCAATTGGTTCATGCCAGATATGCTTGAAAATAGCTTGAGGACAGACTGCTTTAAAACCCTCTGGGTTTTGTTTCTACAGCTCGTCCCGGTATGTTTGACTTCGCAGGCAAAGCCAAATGGGATGCCTGGGACGGGAAGAAAGGTTGGAACTAAATGACATAACTATGTTGCAAGAGGTTGTAAGTGTAGATAGTTTGCTGTATTCATCACATTTTCATTTCTCTAGGCATGAGCAAAGAAGATGCAATGAAGGCCTACATTGCCAAGGTGGAAGAGCTGAAAGAAAAATACGGAATTTAAAATAGAACCGAAGCTCAAAGGTGACCTGAATAAATATGCCTTAAATACCCAAATGCCTGGTTTATGTGGTATATGTAATGCCATCTCTACAGACTTGAATACTTTCTGAAAGAAATGTACCATAACTGTGGACCACTGATTTAAAAGAAAAGTTTACATTCAAACCTACTGTTGTTGTAGTTTCTCTCAATTAAATTTTGCCTACGATGAAATAACCCATGAGCTTAAAACTGCTTTGTCCTGAGATTAAAGAAAACCCCATCCCCCCCACACTGGGGTTAAATAAGAAAAAAGGAGAGTGTTAATGTAGGGGAATGGTGTGGCGTTATGCATGT